>VDFB02256132.1:128244999-128293219 GCA_007258455.2 Sequoia sempervirens
ATATTGTAGGAGTGTTACTTCATTTATGGACTCCATGTGGATAAGGCAGTGTTTAGTCTATGTTCATAAGCCTAAGTCCAAGGTGGATCCAATTTCAATTCATAAGAAAACCTTTTAATTTCTTGTATTTTCTTTTATGTTTATTTCCATACTACCATAAGATATTGAAGACAAGGGAGAGTTGTGTAGATGATTTATTCCATTGAATTATTTCCACCATTGTAGTATGATGATCTACCTTAATGTATAGGGATACCCACCTTGGTCCTATAGAGCCTAAAGTGTAGAGGAGAGGATTTCCAATCAGTCATCTCATGTTCGTTGGCCACTGACCTACGATATCTGAGTATAAGGAGTAGCTACCCTTTAGGAGATGTTAGACCATCAGCTGGAAACACCAATAGGGGGCTCACCACAGATGTCCCTACTTGCATGAAAGCACAAAGGAAATGTACTTTGATAAAATACCAATGATAGACAATGGAAAATGTTGGAAAAATAAGGATAGATAACTGAGAGAGGGGTGAGTCAGTTGTCACATAAAATTAAAATTTTCTAACTTATCTTAAATTTAATCTCAGATTTGATGAATAAGAAATTAACCACAAAAAAATAAAACATCAGAGAGACAAATAACACCAATATTTTTTATGTGGAAACCATAATATTATACTCTACTAAAAGTATAAAGAGAAATAATAAGGGGAATGCACATGCATTTAGGAACACTGCCTAGAGCTCACTGCTGAAATACAAAAGAGGAATCACTGTCCAACAATACAGAATAAGATTAAAATCCAAATAATACGAACTAAGAAAATAGCTTCTACACAAGCCTAATTACAGTTCCAATTAAGCTCATAAAGCCTTCTTCACACTTTGCTCAATCTTCTTCACTCTCTGTTCAGTAATTAAAAAATACTATTCACACATTTACACTTTCTCTGGCATACATTCACACTTATGCACACACTAACTTCACACAACCAATCACTCTTATATATTTGCTACAGGGGATTTCATCACAACTTAGTCAGCCAAAAAAAAAAAAACATATTTTCAATGTCGGCCCAGATTCACAAATAAATTTCCAATGCAAATCCACCAAGGTCAGCCAAAACATAGTGGAGACCCAAACTAATATCTCCAACTCAAAAATACTTTAATTAATTACACCAAGAAGATCCACAACATGCTACAACTAACATGTCGGCTAGGAACAAGAAAAATTGAAAATGCTCAAAAATATCTTCAACCACAAGCTCACCGAGTAATGTGGACATACCACAAAGATAGAGAATGATCTAGAGACATCCAAGAATACCAAGAAACAATAGAGAAGCATTTTCAACAACTGAGATTACAAGAATCACACAATTTCCATTTAGGAACACTAACAGAGACCACAAAAACACTGTCAAACCACAACACACTCAAAACTTCACGTGGACCTCTGAAACTTATGACATATGATCTAGATATACTCAACAATAAACTCTTTAATCCACACCAACTAATCTTCAACGTACAAAATAGGACACCTTCAAGACCTACATAGTTCCATTGGGAACCTAGAATACTTCTTTTTACAATTTTCTCAATATCCTCGACATATATAGCCTCTAGTACACAAAATTCTAATAGTATTGAAATCAATGACAACCACATAACAAAAACCATATTCAAAACATCCAATAGACAAGGGATGATGATATGGATGGCCATGATAAGTAGATACAATGATCGAACCGATATGATGAGACAAGACAAACCTTTTGGATAAGATGACCGATATATGTAGAATGTGAATTTGGTGAAGCTTAGGGATGGGATAGTTATCCAAATCATCAAAATATGAATTGGGAGGGTGATATAATGGATAGATAAGTGATGAAAAGTGATAAGATATTGGGAAGATGTGTGAAAGAGGTGGGAGTGATGATGATAACATAGATGGCATTCGACGGCATGGAGGTAGCCTATAGCTAGATACTAATGACAAGGGATTAGAAGATGGAATGAAGATATAGATAAATGGATGGATTGATAAAGATAGGAAGATGGAAAGATGCTATGATGGATGGATAGATGAATAATAATTTGGAAGTATGGAAGGTATTGATAGATGGATGGATGGGAAGGTGACAATAGTGATATGGAAAGCATGATAGGATGGATGAATGTTGTCTCCAAAGACTATCAAAATTAAGGATATTCCTCACTCTAGATATTTCATGTCATAAGGAAAGAGGGATGATAGGTAGGAGGAGGGATAGATAATGAAAGGAGATGGATTATAGCATGATGGGTGGACAAGGAAGGTAGATGGATATTCATAGGATGAATGTGTGAGGAGAGTAGATGGGGAGGATAAAAAATATGATAGTGTGTGGATGAAGGGAATGTATCCCAAGAGGTGTCCAAAGTATGTACATATATCTTCCCTTTTGCTTATCAAGATCACAAGGAAGATAGATGTATTGGGATAAAGGGGATATGATAGGTAGGATAGGTGCATATGTTGGATGGAGGAGATGGAGGAAGGGGATGACATCACCCCCAAGTGTAGAAGTAAACTAGATAGGGGATTTACACATGATGTCTATTTGATAGGTTTTTATCATGGTACTTATCCAAGGTGCTTATTTGTTAAGTTTTCACCATTGGACAATTTTTTTTTCTTCATATTTTTTAAGGATTTTTTGACCTTTTTTTTATTCTTTGGACTTTTTTGGATAGTATGTGGATGGATATGGATAAGGATAGGGATGTGGATAAATGAATTTGGAATACTTGTGGTAGGGATATGGATGAACTACTCAAGACTCAAGTTCCATATGAGGTAATGTGAGCCCATGTGTGAAATGAATATTGGATGTTGCTACAACCTTATTAGGATGGATGGATTATACAAGTGAATGGATTAGAACGATTAGATGGGGGAGATATGTGGGATAATGGATGGGATGTTGGAAAGGGTATGGAAGGAAGGATGGAATAGATGTGTGGTGGGTGAATGTTTTCAGGACCAACATTGACACATATGGTGGGGGATGTGAAATGATGGTAGGATTAACAGATGAAGAATGTTTGGATAGTGAAGGAGTTGGGATAGTGAATTTTGGGACATAAGGACCCAAAATAGATTCGGGAGAGGGTGGATGAGAATGTGTAGATTTTGGATTAGAAACTTGGGATGCAATTATGGATGTCTCATTTGAAGGCATTACATCATTTTTCTTTGGGATCCACATGGTTTTGATTTTTTCTTTGGTGGGCCTTTTTGGCCTTCAGGATTGAGTGCACTTTTGGATTGGATTTTTCTTTTCTTCATCATGTCCTTTCAAGGGGACATGGGGAGATTTGGATTCATGTGGATGTTTCAACTTATGCATTTTTATTTTGGCATCCAAAGTGATTTTAATAGCAATGGAATGGGTGTGAGGAGATGGATGATGTGGAGGAAACATGAATGGAGTGATAGAGGTAGGATTTTAGAGTTGTTGAATAGATGTAGGATGTGGGATGTCATTCATCGAGGTGTGCCTTTGTTGATTTTGAATAGGGATTATGAGAGTGGGATTTTTATTATGGGTGATAGGGATATGTGATCGATGGATGAAGGGATGATTAGGATTAGATGGAGGAAGTGATTGTGGGATATAAGGTCATAATATGGACTTAGTATATGGAGGATGTGTGATGGTGGATGGAGGGACATAAGAATAAAAAATAGATGTAGTAGATGGAGGATGGGTAATGGTGGATGGAGCGACATAAGAACCCAATTTGGATTTGGAGGATGGAGGAATATGGATGGTTTTTTTTGAGATTATATGATGGAGGGGGGATGGTGACAAATAGTTTGGTGGAGTGATGGGAAGATCCTATTATTCTTTTGGAAGAAGCTCACTTAGGATGTACAAAGGTTTTACCAATATATTTTAGATTGTGAGTTTTGGGATATATATCCAAGACCTTGTGCATGTGGATTTTCTTTGACATGGATGGGCTCTAAAATACCTTGCTCATGAAGGCCTAAAACTTTTCCTTGATAGTTCATGATCTTGAGCATTCAATTTATGGTAGGATGCTTTTAATTTTGGAAACATGATGCAAGTCCATTATTAGGTGGGGGAGGATGGGTGGTGTATACACATTGTTCTTATTCTACAAGAAAACCACCATGGATGAATGTAAGAGTATCAAGGGGATACAAAATTGGTGTTGGGATAGCTTGGATGGATGATGATAAAGGATTAGGAGATGGAGTAGTTGGGATGTTATGATCTTGATTTGGAGGGGCAATTGATAAGGGATCTTGAGAAGGATCATGGGATGGAGTGGATGAGATGGTAGGATCCTAATTTGGAGAAGGAGGTGATAAGGAATCATAAGAGGGATCATGGGATGGATTGGATGATGGGATATAATATTGAGATGGTAGGATCTTCATGTGGATGAGGGAATACATTGGTATGAATTGGATCAAGCTCTTGGCATGTTTCAACTTGTGTAGGTGGCATGATGATAGAGGAGTGTTAGATGGGCTCCTTGGATGGGGGAGACAGAAGGATGGAGGATTCATGAAGTTCATGGGAGTGGATTTTAGTGATACTGGGACTAGGGGGAGTGGATTGGATTTGGGTCTCTTCAATGGGTTGGGTGGCTCTAGGAGAAGAAGATGAGGATTCAATGGATTAAGTGGGTTTTATGTTTTCAAAAACTTGGATGGTGTCAGGAGTGGGATGTGGAATGATAAGTGTGGGATGAGGAAGGGTCTCATCACTAATGATCATGCATGATGGAGTGGTATAGGGTAGCTCTACAACTTCAAGATGTGGATTTGGGGATTTCTTCTTTGTCATGAGTCCTTGGATGACATTTGGAATGAGATACTTGCGTATTATAGGCTTATATGGGGTAGTGGGAATAGATGAAGGATTATGAATGGGTGGAGGTTTAGGATTATGAGTTGGTAGATTAGGATTAGATGGAGGATAAAGATATGATGGATTGGAGGGAGGATTAGGATATGATGGAGTGGAAGATCGAGTGCCATACAAGGATATGGATGGCAGATTAGGATAGGAGGATGTGGATGGTGGATTAGGATAGGAGGATGTGGATGTTGGAGGATAATGAGATGGATTATTTGGACTAGAGGTGAAGGTGATAGTGTTGTTATATGAAGATGGATGTTGAGATATGGCTAGAGGAGAAGATGGGGGTATGAATATTGGATGGGAGGGATATGTGGGTGATAGATAATATGAGTATGTAGATGAAGGATAGAATAGATATGAAGATGTAGGAGATAATGGAAATACCTTTTCAAAGGTAGCATAAGGATTTCTAGGTAGTTTGGATGAAGGAATGATGGGGTGGCTTGGATGAATGATTGGATTTTGGATGATGGTTTGGGAAATTTCACTAGAAATGATAGCATCAAGGGAATATATATCATACTCTTCTTCATCAACAATACTTTTAGTGTCATTTTCAAAGTAATTGGGATTTCCCTTCACTACTATTTTTGGTTGTGTAGGAGGAGAATAAGGATTCATGATGTTGGATTGGATATGTATGGATTGAAAATAGGGGAATATATGATTAGAAGAAAAGAAGAGATGATTAAAAGATAAATATAATGGATTAGAAGAATGTGGATGTGGACTATGGAAATGGAGTGCTCAAATTCCCTTATCCACACCTAAAGGGGAATGATGGAAGAGGAATTTGATTTCACAAAGTTCACACTCAAGAATGAATCCTTGAGATTGCAATGCCAAAGAGATTGAAATATATCAAAGGAGATTGTTCTTAAGGCTAGAAATTGATAAATAAGATTAACTATTGATTCAAAACTGATGCAATCTAGGTGAGGTCTTCAAATCAACTAAACTCAATCTTACTTGGATTAATACAAACTTCACTCAAAAATCTTCACAGTAGCTTGATTCAACTTTTCCTAAAAGGCACCAAAACATCAAGCTAAGCCTCTAAACTCTTCTAGAACCTAGAAACACTTTAATAAACCTATTTTTGATAGTTTTAAATCAACAAAACTCTCATAAAACTCAGTTTCATAAGATTTCACAAATTCTTGCATTCACAAACTAAACTCTTATAGTAGTCCATATAGGTTAAATTGGGTATAACTTCACCAAAACTTTGAATATCCTATAACTAAAACTAGATTATAGGACCCATTTGGTCCTTATAAAACATATCTCAAAACCAAATATGGTCACTTTGGACCAACCTCTTCAAATATGGACTTCTCCGCTGTCCTACAAGGCTAATTAGGCCACTTTTACAAAGGACCTACAATTAAAAATTGATGAATTCCTAATTTTATATTGGTCAGCCATTCACCAGGTCTCAAAACCATGGAATCCACAATTACTTGTCAAATAAACACTCACTAAATCACTTGATAGCAAAATCTCTCTTTTCATGCCCTTCCAAGGAGGGTTTCTTAAAAATCAATGGTCTTGGCTTCAAATCTCTTGGCCAATGCTTCAAAAAGGTTCTAATATACCTACACACACTAGGTCTAACAAAAAAAAATCTGCCCCAATTGATTTCACACCTTTGCACCCTTAAACCCCTCTTTTTCACTCAATACCACTCAAAAATGACATCTAGGGCATCATACCAAAGCTTGCAAACAACCTTCCCCTACTCCCTCCAAGCATACTAACACCTAAATAGGTATAAATAGGCCCATTCCACTGAGACACAAAAATTGCAATACATGGAATGCCCTTCAATGCATTTCAAGCTCTCAAAACCCTCAATTGCTTGTTCACAAACTTGTTTTTAGAAAACTTGCTCTTAGTTGCTCCAAACATAATGAAAACACACAAGAAAGGATGAAAAAAAAGCTACAACAGACCCACACCTAATCCATTCACCAATAGAGCATAAAGTGCTTGTACAAATTCATAGCAAGGCTTGAAACTACAAAATATGATACAAAAATCAAAAATTTCTGAAAAACAATGAAATTTTGGCATAATAGAATTTCAAAGCTTCATTAACTCTCTTTCTCAAAGTTTAAAAGGCCTTTTAAAGGCATTAAAATAATGAAACTACAAATTCCAATTTATTTCCAATGACCAAAACTGATTCAAACTAACTTTTGGACTTATATGACCTTTCATCTTCCCAAAGTTACATTTTTGCAATTTTTTACACTATTTGCACTTTTTGACAAAATGACTCTAAAACCAATTTGATTACATAGAGATGGTCTCAAGTTCCTTATTGAATGCTAAAGGACTCAAAAAAACCTAATTTCTAACCCTTGACCTTTCCTAATTCAATCTTGCAACTTGGTGCCCCTGCACCATACAACTGGCCTAAAAAAAACTCATGTCTCATGTGGACTATATTGCACCATTTCCTTGGCTTGATCAATTTGTCTTCTTCATCTCCAAATGCTCTTTCACTTGGGAATCCCTTCCACTGAGTTAGATATAGAAAACATGCATTACTTCTAGCCTTGGACCAGTTCTTTCTTTTGGATTGCTTCTCCACACTTGATGAATGACCTTTTCTTGCTCCTTCACCTGAGAACACTGTCTTATCTACCTTTGTACCTATTACCAAAACCCTTCCAATCTAAAATTGAGGTTTCTTCATCTTCACCCTTGGAAAAAACTCAAACCCATCAACTCTTCCTTTCCTTGCAACTTGATATTGCTTCTTTACTACATACAGACCTGCTACATGTCCTTCAACCATTCTGTCATCAAAACTTGATGATACACTTGCAAAAAAATCTTGTTCAACTATTTCATGTGCTCTTTTCCTATCCATATCTACTGCACACTTGAATCTTCCCTATTGGCCTTGCCAAACATCCACTTTCACCTCATTCTTTGTCCTCACAACCACCTTTAGGTTCTCCATTCTTGGAAACCTTATGCAATCAGTTTTAATAACCTTCGTCATGGCAGCATATGACTGCCTACCAACCACTATTTTCTCTAAAGGACAAATCACCGGCCTTACCTTAGTATCATCACTTTTCTCCAACTCATTTGGAGTCTTCACAAACAACTCATCTCTGGCCTTCTCTTGGTCTTTCCTTGCCAACATCACATCATTGGTCTCTTCCAACACTGAGACCTTCCTCAAACTCACCACCTTTACCTCTTCACCACTTGGGGTGACTACAACCTCCATCTTCTCTTCAACCTCTACAAACCTTTCTACTTTCCTTTGCATTTTTCCTAGGTTCACTACACTTTCCATCTTCATATCTTGTACCCAACTCTCTGCCCTCATGATCTCTACTTTTTCAATCCTATAGACCACTATATTTTCAGACCTTAACTATTCACTAACATTCCTTGTAACCAAAGGACTAAGTGTTGTCCTAGTCATATCATTATCATGCCAACCTTGATTCTTCTCAATCAGTTCACCCTTGACTCTTTCTTCATCAATTGTTGACACCAAACCATCACGTTTTCCCAAAAAATTTAAACTACACCTTTGATAGTGCTCAATTGCCCAATATCTTCTTTTTCCTTCAAGGGACACAACATTGCCCCCACCATGATCTCTTCACACTTCACAAGCCCATCTTGGCTTTCCACAATCATTGCACTCCGATACACTTCCTCTTTACCTATTACCCCTATCATTAGATTCTTTGCATCTTCTTCCTTTGTCCTATCATGCTACACATCACTATTTTGATAATATTTGACTATCCTACACCCTCTTTTGCTTTCAATTGAAAAAATTTAGTCCCTCTCTTGACTTCATCATGTCTTTCAAGCTCATATTACATCTTCAAGGTCAATTCATTCTTGACATTCTCTAGCTCAATCTTCATCACCAAATCATCATCCTCTTTACTCTTCAACATTGCATCCTTATTTACACTTGTCTCAAAATCTTCCCCTTTTGTAGTGGCTGCACCTTCACTGTTTTTGTCTTCCTCATGCCTTATAAACTACTTATTTCCTACCATCACTATCCTTTCTATCTTATCTTGTGTATTATCACTCCCCTACAATGGTGTTAGTGTGAACTTGATTCCATCCTTCTCAATATCATAAATATTCTCCCTACCATCATATATGACACGTTTGTCAAACTGCCATGGTCTTCCAAGTAACAAATGATAGTAGCTCATAGGTAACACATCACATAATACCTTATCCTTCTATGGACCAATATAAAACTCAACACAAGCTTGCTCATTAACCACTATTGATTGGTCATTATTCAACCAAGATGCTATATATGGTGTTTCATGAGGTATCCTTTCCAAATTCAACTTATCAACCATTTCACTTAAAGCCAGGTCATCAATAGAACTTGAATCTATTACCACTTTACATACATTGTTTTTGCATTTTCTTTTTGTCCTGAATAGGCTCCTCCTTTGTGTCATCTCCTTCAACTTAGCATACCTTTCTCTGAACTATCTAATTTCTTTTGCCATGGTATCTTATAGATGCATCTTGTCTTTTCACCTTCCAATTGTCAAAATTCAATCTTCAAATTTTCTAATGATCTACTACCTAAGCTCTAATATTAATGGATGCAATGTAGGGGAGGTCTTCAATTCAACCAAACTCAATCTTACATGGATTAACACAAACTTCACTCAAAGCTCTTCATAGTAACTTGATTCCACTTTTCCCAAAAGGCATAAAAACATCAAGCTAAGCCTCTAAACTCTTCTAGACCCACAAAACACTTTAATCAACCTATTTTTGACAGGTTTAAATCAACAAAACTCTCAGAAAACTCAATTTCATCAGATTTCACAAATTCTTGCATTCATAGACTAAACTCTTGTAGTAGTCCATATAGGTGAAATCAGGTATAACTTCATCACCACTTTGAATCTCCTATAAACAGAACCATATTATAGGACCCATTTGGACCTTCTAAAACATGCCACAAAACAAACTATGGTCACTTTGGACCAACCTCTTCAAATCTGGACTTCTCCACTGTCCTACAAGGCTAATTAGACCACTTTTACAAAGGACCTACCCTTAAAAATTGATACATGTCTAATTTTCTACTTTCTAGCCACACAATAGGTCTCAAAACCATGAAATTCACCATCAATTGACAAAGAAACACTCACTAAATCAGCCGATAGCAAAATCTCTCTTTTCATGCCCTTCCAAGGAGGGTTTCTTGAAAATAAATGGTATTGGATTCAAATATCTTGGCCAATACTTAAAATATGTTTTAATATACCTGTACACACTATATATAACAACAAAAATTACTGCCCCAACCAATTTCACACTTTTGTACCCTTAAACCCGTTTTTTTCACTCAAATTCACTCAAAAATGCCATCTAGGGCATCATACCAAAGCTTGCAAATGACCTTCCCCTATTCCGTCCAAGCATACTAAAACATAAATAGGTCTAAATAATCCCATTCCACTGAGACATAGCATTTTCAATAGGTGGAATGGCATTCAGTGCATTTCAAGGTCTCAAAACCCTCAATTGTATGCTCACAAACCTGTATTCATAAAACATTCTCTCAATTGCTCCAAACACAATGAAAACACACAAAAAAGGATGAAGAAAAAGCAACAATAGCCCCACACCTAACCCATTCACCAATAGAGCATAAAATTCCTATACAGATTTTTACCAAGGCTTGAAACTACATAATATGATACAAAAATCAAAAATTTCTAAGAAACAATGAACTTTTGGCGTAATAGAATTTCAAATCCTCATTAACTCTCTTTCTCAAAGTTTACAAGGAATTTTAAAGGCATTAAAATCATGAAAATACAACTTCTAAGTGATTTCCAATGACCAAAATGGACTCAAACTGACTTTTGGACATATGAGCTTTCATCTTTCCAAAGTTACATTTTTGCAATTCTTTACACTATTTGCACTTTTTGACAAAATGACTCTAAAACCAATTTGATTACATAGAGATGGTCTCAACGAACTTATTGAATGCTAAAGGACTCAAAACAACCTAATTTCTAACTCTTGACCTTGCCTAATTTAGTCTTGTAACTTGGTGCCCCTACACCAAAAACTAAGAAAATACAAAATGTTTGAAAACGAACTATGATATGGGAAATTACCTAAATATGCAAACAAAACTAAACAAAAAGTTGTGAAACAAAAAGTGTGCACCTCAAAATGTGTTGAAGATAGGAAACAACTCTAAGATTCTAGAAATGCTAATTTTTAAACCTGGTGGAACTCATTTGCCATTCTGCGCAAATTCATCTCAGTTTTGGATAACTGCACCAGAGCCTGTTTCAGCCAAATGGGTATCCAAATTTGCAAAAAAATCTTAAAAATAGGTATAGTGGGATTCATACACCACTAGTGGGGGATGAGTCCCATTTTATTGAAAAGTGTCCCAAGGGTAGAATCTTGAACTGAAACTTTGCAAGCCTCTGAAGATGGATGAAATAAGCAATTTCCCACTTATTTCATGCAGATTGGATGGATATTTTTCCATAGATTTGAGTTTCTGTGAGTCAACAAATTTTCATGACAACTTTGACAACATTTGCAACTTTATCATTTTTGGCATTTTTCTTCAATTTGTAGCCCTGCAATCACACATTAAAGAGGGGAAAACTTGTTGATTGTTAGGGAATGGCGGTTTTACTTGGTCAAATCCATTTTAGGTAATTAAAAATAAATAATGAAGCATGAAATATGAAACAATGCAATTAGAAACTTTCCATGATGATAGATCTTGATTTTCTACAATAATGGATGAAGAATATGTCCTTGAATGTCTTTAAATTCTATCTTGATGACCTAACCCTAGCTTGCTTGAATTGAGATGGATAATGAATGATGAATGAATCATGAATGAATCATGAATTATGGTTTAAAAACTTGTTTATATAGCCAATCCACCTAAAATGCTTGTTAATTTGATCCCCAAGGCCGACATGGAGGAAAATTAAACTTAAAATCCAATTTTTCCCACTCAAACCTCAAAAATGGCCCAAATGGGATTCATTCGCCAAGTTGGGTGACTTAGTCCCACCTAGATGGGACTCATTCACCCAAAGTGGAAAATGGGTCCCACAAAGGCTATTTTTCTAGTTGGGATGTTAGGGAATGGAGAAATTAAGCTTTTATATTGATATAGTCGGCTTTTTGATAAAATTAGGCCTTGAGATGCACATATGGGGTCATAGGGGCCTATTTATGATGATATAAAGGGTGATTAGGTCTAGGGACACAAAGTTCAATGTGAAAGTATGATTAAATACACTTTAAACACTAAAATGAGGTCTACATAGCCTAGAAAGGAACAAGATCCAATGTGGATGTGTAAAACACATTACAACACTAGATTAAGATTAGGTTTAATTTACAAGCCTTCTAGATTAATGTGAGAATGCAATGAAATACATTTTACAATACTGAATTAAGAGAGAGATAGGTCCATGAGATTTAAATGCTTAATAAAAGTCTAGAAAAGTGTGAAAGTTATTTACAACACTTTACAACACCTTTGCAAGACATTGATAAATACATTTTATTTAGTTTCAAAGAGCCCAAGACCTAATGTGAATGTGTTATCCACATTAAAACATTAAATCAAGGTAATATTGAGCCAAAAATCACAAGGAGGACCCAAATGAGACAAAAAAAGTAGAAGGGTTACTTTTTTGGTGTCCACATTTAGCCCCCACTTTAGTGGGAGCATGAACCTGCTTCAAACTCACACTAAAGTAGACATTAAAAAGGGGTCCAATCATACCAATGTAGATGGTCTAGGGTAACAAAGATCAAGGATGTGGTCAAGCCCCTAGGATCCAAGATCCTAGGTCAAACTGTCATAAGCACAAAATGACATGCACAATGTGAATGATTTGCAACAAAACAAGATACATGATCATGCAATGGAAATAACTAGAAGGAAGAGAAGAACAAAAATAAAAAGGTGGATCAAGCTTCAACTATTTTTCCAACATGATGTGGATCAGATCTAGGCTATTTATCCAAAAATGTATACTCACTCTGAGGCGATGAAACTCTTGGCTATCCATTGGGTGAGAATTCCTAAAAGGTGAGACACATACGACTGATATGTGCTCACACACACGTGAGCAGCTATGGGGAAATTCATGCCTCAGATTGGGATTTTCGTTCAAGCCATGCCAAAGTTATATCTCCTAATAACTATAATATGGAGCCATAATGAAAATGTAAATATTTTTTAAATGGGATTTTGCTTTGTTTCCAAGAGAGGATAAATGCAAGGTCTCATCTTGGGGAACATTGTATCTAATGTTTCCAAGAGAGGACAAGTCAAAATAAATATCACGCTCTTGGAGGGAATCAAGCCCAATGAAACCACCAAGAAAAAGATGCATCACAAGAAGAAAGAAAAATCATGTAGTGAAACATGAGTGTTGATGTATACCCCCACTTTAAAGCGGTTTCTAACACCATTACTGTGAGCAATTTCTTTAAAGTAGAAGAAGATATGAGAGCTTATTCATAAATCACTATGCCAAGTCATATGTTTCTGATAAGCTACAACATGAATAAGGTAGGATGCCACAAGCAAGCCATCTTAAGGCATGTCATCCACATCCCAAACTTGCTCTTATATGTTCATGAAAGGTTAATGACTAGCCAAAAGAGACAACGACAAGTGACATATGAGGACAAGGCTACTTAACCCCTTGCCCCCACTTAGTGCAAGATACGAATGAGCCTAAATGATTGATAAGATGCATGGTAGAGTGAAAATAAATATTAATTAGAGGAATTAGGTGTTCCCACATAAGGAAGAACACCAGACTTCTTACGATGTTGAATTTTCCTACTCAAAACCTTACATTCATTAGTAGAATGACCATGAACTCTATGATATGTGCAAAATGAATGTTTGCAATAAAATTTATTTCAAGTTCTTGGAGGAAGGGATATCAAGTGATCTTGGAGGAGTCTCGACAAGATACCCTCTTGATCAATGGGAGATGTTCCTTTATTATGTGCCAAAGATTTCTCTTGCTTAATACAAAATTTCCTATCTATGCAAGATTCTTCAAATTGTAAGATTTTGTTTTCTCCTTTATAGGAGGGTGTAAAATCTAATGAATTCAAATCATTATCATTTTGTGAGATGACATTGAAATTAAGCGAATATTTCTTTGTTTGTTTCATTTCTTGCAAAGGATAAAGACTACTAGTGTCTATCAGTTTAGGATGCACTATGATTAATGTTGGCTTAGAGGAATTATTTGTGATGGTGTTGATATGGATTAAAGGCTTGTTTATTTCTATCAAAGGACAATAACCAAGACCATGATTTTTTTCTTGCATGTGAGGGTCTATAGGGGCATGGATACCTTTTCCTCTAGTACCACATCCTTTTCCACTATACCCAAGTTATTTCATAAGTTCATAACCTTTTTCATAAAGTTGTTTCATTGCTTTTGGATCTGGTGGTTGCTCATGATTAAGTTTATCAAAGTTTGTTGTGTAATTTGTTTATTTTTCTAAATTGGAGGAGGTGGATGCTTTCAAAGGGTCTTCTGAATTTTTTGGTGACATTATTGTTTTTCATCTTCCCTTGTCAGAGCCTTTGTGTATGATCTTGTATTCTCCCATTAATGTTGGTGTGAAATCTAAGGAACCCCAATCATCTTCTAATAGCTTTGTGACTTCCTCAATGTGTGTTTCATTGTCTTTTTGTTGTACATGTTGGACTTGTGTAGTTGGTGTTAATGTTTCTAAAGGATTTTCCTTGTTTTTCTCAATGTTTAAGCAACTATTTGGGTCAAGGTCAGCTTCGAGTGTGTACACTTTGTTTTTGTAGATGTATTTCATTTTATGGCAAAGAGTAGAAGGCACCCCATTCATTGCGTGAATCCATGGTCTACCTAAGAGAATATTATATGAGAGATCATGTGGCATAACATGGATTTGTGTTTCCAATGTGGCCTTTCCAACTTTAATAGGAAAAGTTATCACACCAAGTGGTTGTTTTCCTACATTGTCAAATCCCCTAATAGAAAAAGAGTTTGGTTTAATTTTTGATTTATCCACATGAAGCCTATCCAAAAGGTTTATGCTACACACATTAAGGGTGGAGCCATTGTTAACAAGGGTTTGATTTATCCCTATTCTTTTGTATTGAGCTATGATCATGAAAGCATCATTTTGTTTTTGCACTTCCAAAGGGGGAAGTTCACTTTGGTGGAAAACAATGTCAACTATACACACTAGAATTTGATCTAGGCCTGCGACTTCAATTTTTTCATAATTCATATTTCATCATCATGATTAAATAATGTTAATTATTTAATTATTTTCTAAAGTCCTTTCTCATCTATTCATTAAATAACTTTAATTATTTAATTAATTCATTTTTTATCTTTTATTCAACCCTGATTAATTAAATAAATGTTTTTTTATTTAATTATATCACTAATTGACTTTATCCCCTTTCTTAAATTAAAGAAATTATTATTTAATTTATCCTTATCACATTTCCAACTATAATTAAATAAACACTTTAATTATTTAATTATTTTTTAAATCTTGTCTTCAGTCAATTAAATAAATCTTAATTTATTTGATTTAATCCTTAAATGTTGAATGTTGAATTAAATAATCATTTAATTCATAAAATGAACTATTCTTGGCATATTCTTCTATAATTGGGTAATCACTTAGTTATCTAATTATTCACTTACTACTTAAGTCGAGACCTATTTAAATTAGTCAGTCATCTCCTAATTTAATGTCTGATTGTCTCTGACAAAGAGACTTCCTGACTTAATTAGTTAGTTATCTAGTTTTAATTCTTTTGTGCGCAAACTTATATTAATTAAACAAACTTAATTAATTAATTCATTCATTCATTCATTCATGCGTTCGAATAGATTGTTTCCTCTATTTCATCTTTATCCCTTACATGCAATTATGATTATTTTGATTTTTGAATACTTTCAACTAAAGATTAAATCATTATTTAATATTGATTTCCACCTTTTATGTTTTATCACTCGTGTTACTACTGACACTAATCTCAATGCATGTCACATTCTTTAATCTTAATCGTCTGTCTATCTTTCAATCTGAGCCTATCATTTGAAAACCCTATTTTCTATAAATTGGTTGACCTTCATCATTATGACTCCCTCCCGAAATATTATGAATTTTGGAAGCAATAAATTGTTTAATCTTTGATGTTTTGTTGAATCACTATCATAGGCTATACTTTCATAGAGAAATTTGAGGGAATTTACAATCAAACGGAAAAATGGAGAAGGAAAATCAAGGTCATGCATGGAACTAGGTCGATATTGGGTGAGATTGTTCTGTATTTATGTTTTATCAAATTTCCATTGTTCTTTGTTGTTTAGCTTAGTTTAAATTTGAGTTTAATTGCATTGTTATTGCTTTAATCTATTTTGTTTTCATGATGTTACATTGGTGAACCTGACGTGAAGACATGCTCTTTGCAAATCTATAGAAATTTTATTCCCTTTTGTAGGTATCATACAATCCAATGCATTTGATGCACAAAATGACACAATTGACACTATGAGCCACATATGATGAATAAAGTGATGAATCTAATAACTTGCAACCCATCCATAGCTTTCCATGATGCAACTGACTAGTGAAATCCATGACAGATCTGTTGCCTTGCACAACGCATCTGACTGGTATAATTTTTGAGTCTAAATCCTATTTTTTAAGTTTTCATTGAGTTTTTATAACTAATTTTGAGTTTGCAATGTGTGTTTTAAGGAGTTAACATAGTATTTTTAGGATGTAGCATAGAAGAAAACTTTTTGAAAACTTTTTGTAGAATGATTGACGAAGAAAAATTTGAAACTACTAATGAATTGTTTTGCAGGATGTGTGTCAAAGACTATTTTGAAACAAGATTGTCTATTTAGAATTAATAACATTTCAATTAGTGCTTAAAAAGAACCTTGTCTACTATGTTTTATGTACTTTCATGCTCTATGTTTCCAGATCCAGTGTGTATGTACACATTGGTCTTTTTATTTTTCAAGAGAGGCTTCCCCAGGGATTTCATCACCTTAGGGTTTGAACTTGAGCACATTTTCTAGTCGTCTATATCAAAGGGGGGAGATTGAAAGTTGTACCCAAAGGAGTGGCTAGCATCGTTTAAATCCAAGCCTTGAGACCCTTGGTCCACTGAGACTCAGTGTGATGAGAGTGGGAGGAACCCTCCCAATCTTAGGCTATTTCAAATGGGCTCTCTATTCACGAATTCCCTTACTAGAGGCCCTTTTCTTAGAAACCCAAATCCTTCTATCTATTGGTGTAGAAGGTTGAACCTGTGAAGCTATTTCACATCCATATAGTTCTTTGTAGAGATGAGAAGTATTCCATGGGAGTTTCATGGGTACTGAAGCATGGTTGCCCTAGAGAAGTGAGTGCCATGGAGGGGAGCCAATGGGGTCAAGCTTCTAATCATCGGCTTTGAATAAGTGTAGCTAGGGAAACCCTAGTGAGAACTTAGTAAGATACAATCACATTCCATCCTTAGGATCATACTTGTCTTCATCTGATTTATAATTTTTTCATGTCTAAAATACTACATTTTCTGAGCACCTGTTATTTTCCAAAAAAATGATCAAAAATAGTCAGTCAAAACCTACAGTTTACAAGGAAAAACACATTTGTTCACTAGAAAACTGCAATTGTTAAACTGAGTCATATTTGTTAACCAGTAAGTCGCATTTGTCAAAACTAAATACAAACTATCATTTAATAGAAAGCAAGTCACATCAGTTAGAACAAGTCACATCTGCTTATTGCAATACCACATTTGATATCCCAAGTCACAAATGTAAAGTCTGTTAATTGCCTTTGATACTGGAAAACCACATTCAAAATTGTCTATGATGCATCTGATTAGGTGAGTCACATTTTTAGTCTAGAATGACGCATATGCCCTATCACAGAGCTAAACCTTTGTTTACTAGTACACTAACTGAGTCTAAAAACCACATCTGATTAATTCTCAGTCACATTTGATACAGTGAGTCACATCTTCCTGATATAGAGTCACAGTTTCCTAATAGAAACCTAAGACTTAATTTACTAGTAGATGACATCTAACCGTATAAACCACATCTGTTAAATTCTGTGAGGCATCTATCATCCTATAGCATATTTTCCTGATTACCAGAAAATCTGAATTCACTATCACAGACTGAAACCAAATAGTCATACCAGTATCTGACTTATCCATTTGCATTGATCCTTGGATAGAAACTAAAAGTTTGCTCATGCTTTGCATGATTGTATCCTTTAAGAATCCTAGTTGCAGATCTTACTTTCATCTTAGGAGTCTTTATTACCTTTAGAAGAATCATCATTTACAAATCTTAGAATAGGAACTTTCCATGCTTTGGATAAACCCTTTCTTCAATGAACGTTGTCATTAAACCTTGTCATCATATCTTTTTGTCCTACACGCGAGTCCTTCTAGCTCATTAGTCTAGTTTTGGAGCTCACCTTATCTTTTGGTCCTAGTCCTACAAAGGTTCCTTGTTAAAACTAAATTGAAACCTAGGTTAAGGCTTTAGGTGGTAGGTAACCTCTTTTAGAATCTTCCAAAATTGATCACTTAGACTTTTGCATATTTAGACACTGTCATCCTAAGATAGCATCATTGTAGACATATCTTATTTGCAAGAAAAATGAAAAGAATAGTTGCATTCATTCCTTATATCTAGAAAATCCCAAAAACATAGACTAGATTCATACCATCTATAGACTTAGTTTTTGCATCACTTGCACTTTGAGCTTATCTTACATGGTTGAAACAAGATCTAAAAGGAAAGAAAGAGAAAAGATGGCTGATCCAAATGAATTCATCAATTTGTTCTCAAACCCCTTTTTAGGGACATCTTCATTCAGACCTCACAAGACTTTGTTAGACAAATTTGTCACTAGAGACACACAAGGATGCATTGTAGTCAAAGACATAGATGCTACTACATAGTACCCTAAATTTTCCTCCTTTGTAGATGACTATCTAGAAAATGATCCTCAATGATACTTAGCTAAATTGCTAGTAGAAGGTGCCAAGTTACCTCCTGGATTTGACATTTGTACCTTACAAACTGCATCTACCCAAGGGACAAAAATGAAAACTACTAGTGCTACTATACCTCAAGTGACTACCACTATACCATTTGGAGTACCTACACAAAGTTCTCCAACAATACACACATCTCCATTTGGTACATCTAGCATGACATAGGATCTAAATTTTACCATAGGGGCATCATTGTCTAATCCATTTGGTCCTCTTGTTGGGAACAAAAGACCTAAAACATTAGCCCCTATAACAAGTGTCAATGTCACTAGTACTATTCCACAGACAATAGCTATACCAAGTGTTAATTCCACTAGTACTATACCACAGTTTGGGGTTTCATAGATAGGAAACATACCCTTCTTTCAATATGGAAGCCAATCCAACACTTCACAAATTCCAAATCAAAACCCCTTCTCACAGATTCTGAATCAAAATCAATTTTCACAAATCCCAAATCAAAATCAATTCACATATATTCTGAATCAAAATCCATTCACTAACATTCCAAATCAAAATCCACTTTACATACCGACACTTAACCAAAACCCATCACAAAATGTTGGATTCCAAAACATGTACATAGACCCAGACAATCCAACTAACACATCATTAACTCAAGTTGACATCCTACAGACACAAGTGCATTCCCTACAAACATAGATGGATAATATGGAGGTGTCTAACAAAAGAACCTTTTTAGCAAAGGATTTATGCCCATTTCCCTTTGACAAATCATTATACATGACACCTTTCCCAAATGGGTATGTTATACCAAACTTTCCCAAGTACAATGGAAAGTGCAATACAATTGAGCACATAAGGGAATTTTCCATGATGTGCATAGATGTCACATACAACCCCACCTATCTTATGAGACTCTTTCTGAGAAGTCTTATTGGAATTGCATTGGAATGGTTTTTGGGTCTCCAATATGGCATAAAATCTAGGGGTGAACTGGCTGAAAAATCTATCGAACACTTCTCCTTTAACATTGACAACAAGATCAACATAGCAACCTTGTGTCACACTACACAAGACAAAGGAGAAATTTTTATCTCCTTCTTCTAGAGATGGAGAAGTATAGCCAGTCAATGTCCTATAGAGATACCTAAGAAATAGAAAGTCACTATATTCCAAGAAAACCTCAACTCAAAATTGAGAAGTGACTTGAAAGTACATTGTTGCACATCCTTTGTAGAACTAGTGGAAAAGGGCCTCATACTGGAAAAAGGTCTCATAGAAAAGGGTGAACTCAAGATGCCAAACAGAAATCCAAATGTTTAGAACACCCCCAATGATAGAAATTTTTTTTGGTCTTGGACAAAAACGTTACCAATGATGGGGTCATTGATGCTAAAACCCTACAAGCAGGACCGATCATTACACTTAGAGAAGATAACCCCTCTATCAACACACTCAACATAATCAATCAAACTCCCAACACTATCCAATACACCCAACAACCACAACAACAAAGGAGGTTTCCAAAAAATGATTTCACTCCCTTAGGGGAACCCATCAAATTAATCTTCAAACAACTATTGCAATAAAATCTCATACAGCTTAAAGAGCCAAGACAGTATGATCCAGGACAATTCAAACCATTTTTGTGGGATGAAAATACCTTTTGTGACTTCCATTAGACTAAAGGACATAGCCTACAAAATTTACAAATGAAAAACATCATATAGGACTTTGTTGAGAACAAAACTATTGAAGTCGGTGGACCAAAATAGACATCTTCAAACATTGATCACAAGGTCTTTTCTGATCCATTATATGACCATGGAAAGGAAAAGCCCTTAGTTTGGGAAACCAAATGAATACTTCCACCAACTATACTAGTGTCAATCATGATTATAGTGGCCCAATCATAAATCACATCTGAGCTATCGATGAGCATGTCAACATGATTACCATAAGTAAAACTCCTGAGTGTGTTTTCAACACTCACCAAACCAAAATCACCATCCAAGGACCTCCATCACATTAACCACCATATACTTCCAAGAGTTAGTATAACTTACTTGACTAGTTGGGGAATACCCCAGCCCAAATCTCTATCTTGGAACTATTGTGTCTCCCCCGATCATCGATCCATTCTAGACAAGGCTTTACAAAGCACGAATGTCCCCGATGACCTTGATGTCAATCATTTCCAAGATTTGGTAGGTTACTTAACCAATAATCATCATGCTACCTTCTCCAAACAAGACTATGTGACCGAGACGACAAATCATAATGACCCTTTGCACCTTGAAGTCACTCATAAAACAAAAGTTAGAAGAGTCTTGGTAGACGAAGGAGTAGGGTTGAATCTTTACAATTTAAAACTGGTTAAGGCTTTAGGCTTCTTAGAGGCATGTGTGAACACCACAAAAAGAATTTTCATTAAGGCTTATGATGATGAAGAATGAAAATCAAAGGTATTTGTAACACTCCCCATTAGATTTGGTCCTACAGTTATGGAGACAAACTTCCAAGTCTTGGATCTCATCCTCCCATACAACCTTCTACTAGGCAGACCATGGATTCATGCTATGAAGGCAGTCCCTTCCACATATCATCAATATCTAAAATTCCCCTACAATGGCACTAAGATTACAATAGATGGTGACCGAGATCTGTTCCAATATTGTACTAATCTATGAGAGATACCCCAATGCCAGGTGCCTATAAACCAAGAAGCTTCATCATCCAATTCATCTCACTATTTCAATCCATCCACTCTCTCTAAAACATCCACTCTACCATCAGTACTTTCCACTCCTAAGGTTGATATCCAAGATAAGGGTTGTGGAGAATATCACATGAAGACATCTTATTGTGTTAGTCATCTAGTTCCTCCTAAATCATATGGTTTACCTACAACAGATAGGAGACAATTAGTGGTCACCATACACATTCCTCCCACAACAACTTTCACAAAATGGGGAGAATTAAGTAAAGAAGTCATAAACAAAGATGATGTGACCTCCTAGTTATACAAAGAGGACAGTGAAGAACCTCCTCCCCTTGCTCAAATACCTATAGAAAAATATGGAAAAGGTTTCACAATAATGCAGAGCAAAGGATTAATGGACATAGTGTCTTAGGGTTACATTAGAATGGGAGGAATGAACCTATCATTGTTTCTAAACGGTTGAAATCCTAGGGCTTGGGTTTCAACTGATATAGATTGGCATTTCTAGTTCCACATCACCTTTACTCGAGGAAGTAATTACTTCTGAAGATATTGAGAGATCCAATGAAACATTTGATCTACCCTATTGTGATTCCCTCGACTCTAACGAATATGAGTGGGATTCCCTATCCTCCACCTCTATCATGGACCTTGATAAACTATTTGGTGAACTTGACCAAATGCTGAAATCCTTGCCAAATCCATTGAATTCCTGTCCACCAAAGACTTTGACAAAAGAGGAATGGTTTAAACATTACTATTGGGAATCTCTTGATCCTACCTCTTGGGAACCTAACAAATCCATTTTAGATAACCACACCTTGACAATAGGCCCACCTCAGAATCCACCTATGCCTAAGAAAAAGAACAAAGAGGATTTGGTAAGAAACCTTGGTGGCTATGTGGACAACTCAAATTTTACCTTGACCCCTTTGAACTTTGACACCTTTGATGATGACATGCCCTTATTATATCCCCAGCTCATCGATTGGGACCAACAAGACACACCTGTCTTAGACATTTTGAGAATGATGAAGTAATAGTTGAGTTCCTGGGACTACGACAAGGCATACCTAGTGGTGATCATAAGGCTAGCTTTACCATAGACATGGATAACATGGCATATTTTGGGGAATTTTTTCAACCCTCCAGTCGCAAAAATAAGAAAAACAATGAAAAAAATAAAAATGATGAGTCCCTAGGTGAAAACCAAAAGGAACCTTTGGACAATGAAAAAGAAAAAAATAAGGACACATCTAAAGGAGAAAACCTCTTTGAGGCACCTAAGGATGGAGGTTTGAACATTCTCCCCATTGCTCAAGAAAAGTCACCCATGTTAGTCGAAGAATCTATGGAAATCAACATAGGCACTAAAGAGAATCCCCAGGTAGTCTATTTTGTAGCATCTTTGACAAAAACAAAGTAGCCAAAATTTTGTAACTTCTTCACACAAAGATAAAATTTGCATGGTCATATGCTGGCATGCCTATGCTAGATCTTGAATTGGCATTACATAATTTTCACTTACAACTAGATGTTAAACCAGTGAAACAAAAATCACCCACAAATTGCTCTACTAGTCAAGGTTGAATTATAGAAACTGTTGGATGTCGATTTTATCAGATCAACTGACTATGCAGATTGGATTTCTAATCCAGTGCCAGTTAGAAAACCAATAGGGGGCATCCAAATCTATTTAGATTTTAGAGATATAAACAAAGCATTCCCTAAAGATGATTTTCCTTTTTCGAACATTGACATGATTGTTGACTTAACAACATGATATGAGATGTTATTACTTATGGATGGATTTTCAAGGTATAACCATATCAGAATTGCAACTAAAGGCTAACCTAAGATAGCTTTCACCTGTCCATGGGGAGCTTATTGTTTGAATGTCATGTCCTTTGGAATTAAAAATGCTAGAGCAACATATCGACAAGCCATGATGACAATTTTTCATGACCTCATACACACTCTTATGGAGGACTATGTTGATGATCTAATAGCTAAATCATTAACAAGGGATGATCATTTATAGGTTTTAGAAAATATTTTTTAAAGGCTAGAAGAGTATAAGGTGAGGCTAAATCCAAAGAAATGTGTATTTGGCATGAAATTAGGAAAGTTGCTAGGGTATATCATTTATAGACGAGGCATTGAAGTAGACCCAACCAAAGTGAAAGCTATAATAGACATGCCTCCACCAGCTAATCTCATTCAACTAAGGACACTACAAGGGAGACTATATTCTATCAGAAGATTTATAGTGTAATTAGCAGATAAAACGCACTCTTTCGAGTATCTACTCAAAAAAGGAGTACCATTTGCATGGATAGGTAAGTGCCAAGAAGCTTTTCAACTGATCAAAGATTACCTACTCACACCACCAATGTTAATGCCATCTATTAAGTGAAAGCCATTGATTCTCCACATATATTCCACTACCTCAACACTAGGAGCATTGCTTGCACAAAATGACAATGAGGATCATGAAAGGGCAGTATATTATATTAGTCATACTTTGGTGGGTTATGAGCTCAATTACAGTACCATTGAATGTTCTTGTCTTACAGTAGTATTTGCTACCCAAAAACTTAGGAACTACATGCTAAACCACCAAATGATGTTGGTCACAAAGATACATCCTTTGAAATATCTCCTAAGCAAAGCACCATTAATAGGATGACTAGCCAAATGGGTAATGGTGCTCAATGAGTATGATATCCAGTACATAGAAATAAAAGCTATCAAAGGAAAAGTCATTATTGATTTGTTGGTCAATGCACCGATACAAGAAGATCACCCTTTATTTGCAAATTTTGCTGCTGAGTTTATATTCACCATTGGCATAGGAACGACATGGAAAACATACTTTGATGGGTCCCACACAAATCATGGCTCAAGGGCTGGTATATTGTTTATCACACCACAGGATGACTCTATTCCTAAGTCATTTGGGATTGCTTTTCCATATACCAACAACACAATAGAATTATGAGGCTCTTGTGATAGGATTACACATGGTAGTCAAATGGAAGATGAAGAACCTATAGGTTTATGGTGATTCTCAACTAGTAATCCGATAGGTAAATGATGACTATGAGACTAAAGATGAAATGTTGGTTCCATACAAATGCATGGCAGATAGTTTCAAAGAATATTTTGATAAGGTTTACTTTCATCAAATACCTCACATTTTAAACAAGGTAGCAGATGCCATGGCTACTATTGCTTCACTCTTGGACATACCTAGCAATGTGCCTAAATTTGAGTTTTTGGTAGAACAACTTGTTGATGATGTTTTTTGCACAACAAAAACTCAAACAGAATATAATATCCTATCTCACTTGAAAGGTAAATCTCTATCAGCAAGCCTCAAGAGATAACCCAAAGGTCTCTAATGTCAGGTCTTCACAATGCATAAACAACTCAGTGATAATGTGAAAATGTTGGTAATCACAATGGGACCTTACTACAAGCAAAATATTGAATCTCAATTTATCAGATCTAACAATAAGATGATAATTTAATCCTAAATTTAACCCAAAAATCAAAGAAATAACAAAAGATAAGGGTTTCAAAGAGATTTCTAAACTTAATACTAAACCTAATATTAACAATGTAAATGACCAATACTCGAAATGGACCAATCCCTTAAAACTGATCTCTACTTGACCCAGATAAATCTACAATCTTATAGAAATAGTGCAATATTCTAAGGTGTTAAGATTTTCAAATCATGAATATTCATTCAAACAATCCTATCACAATTGAAATGAATAAATCCTCACAATTGAACTAAGCACAATGAATATAAAAGTCCAGGCTAACTTTGCAAAGCAACTAACAATAAGTTGGTTGCGAAAAGTATGGACCAAGGATTGCTATAACACTTCAAATATCAAACCATAAACATTATTAAATCAAATCTAATCTAAATATTAACCTCCTCAAAGCAATTCTAAAGATAGAACAACAAGAACCATGCAAGATAAGAAAAACACAAGTATGGCACCAAATCACAATGTCATTACTTGCATCAAATTATCCACTATAGGAACAATTCCAGCTTTCTATTACAATATTTTCTTGAGAACAACTACTTGCTAACACTTGCTCTACTTAATTTGCTCTAACTAGCTCTCTATTTGTCTATATCTAAAACTTCTTAACCCTTACAAATGAGGCAAAATGCCAAATTTATAGAACCCCCAAAACATGTCGGCCTAGATAAGATTTTACAATAATAATAAGGCACCACAATTCGGCCAAGTGAAATTCAAAATAAAATATGCATTAAATGCATGAACTTCATCCAGGTCCATCTGGGATCTCCAATGTAGCTCAGACCAATGCATAGAAAAATAATAGGGAAGCACAAATCTCGATGTAGCCAATCATTAACTGCCTTCCCCTTGTCCTTATTCTGATCCAACATTTCATGAACCTTCAAAAGCACCCTATCCAAGTCGGCCATAGGTGGCAAAGGAAAAACCCTAAGTTGCCTCTCTATTGATGCAATTTCCTCCCTTGACTACTTTATCGATTTATCCCAATCAACCCTATAGGTTAGGTATTTATCAATGACAACAATGTATGTGGCCACATCATCCAACTGGTGCTTAGAAATGGAATCATCATTAATTGGGACATAAACATCATGCCATCACTTCCTCAACTATTCCAAACTCAAATAATTAGGAGCAATCTTCCTTCTCCCTGTCATAATCTCAAAAAAGGAAATGGAGCCATTGTACACACTAGCTATGGTATCATCAATATGCCTCCTCTATTTGTAAATCTTTTTCAAAACCTTCTACCTAATCTGCAGTTCCTCAAACCACTCCCAAGGTTCAGTAACTCTTGAGGAAGGAAGAATTTTATCATTTACCAGCCTATCCGTAGTATACTCGAAGATAGTTCTAGCTTTCTACAGCAGAAGATTCGTATCTTCCCTATCCTATGCCAACACTGCCTTCAACCAATTAGTTTCCTTAATAGCATCCTTTCCAGTTGACAAAATCTCCTTGATAGCTTCATTACCCTTGGTTTGCACACCTTGCAACCAATTCGTAGTAGCAAGAGTGGAAGCCTTCATCTTTTCAAGCTCGGTAATGGTCTCCTGAGGTAAAGGCTTTGTACCAGAAACCAAGAGTTAATAGATTGTAGGGGTTTCATCAAATCTTCCAAGCATTTCCTAAGATTCTCATTTTATTTCTTTAGCTCCTGCATGGTTTTTATTTCCTTTTTCAATCTACCCAAGATGACTGCACTAGAACCCTCATAATCCTCAATATCTTGCTCAACGAATGTAGGCCCCAAATTGAAAGTCTGAACATTGTAATATTTTCCAGCCACATCATCTCTTTTTTAATCTAAAGCAGGGGTGCAATGTGAACATCTCTCTGATGAGCTTCATCTCTTTCAATCCTCGAGATCACCCTAGTCTTCTTCTTACCTTTGACTTTTCCAATTTTGGCTAGTAGTGCATCCTAATTTGGCAGACTATCTTCCACAACAACTTGTTTTCTCTTTATCTCCTTGTCCAACCAACCAGGGACAGTGGATTCCAAATGCACCTTAGCCTATTTTTCCTCTTCTTGTTGACCTTTATGTTCTTCACTCGAATTCTATTTATCAGGAGTCTCATCTATCTTTCTTTCCTTCTCTTCAACATGTTCTTCCTCTTGTTCAGACAACGGATCCTTCACTGTTTCCTCTTCCAACCAATCCACATCAGTAATTGGTCTATCTTTTATGGCCTCATAAGCATGATTTTGGATCAAGTTTCCATCATCATCAAATTGGTCTGGGATTGCCTTCACATTGTATATTCAGACTCATTCAACTGGAAGGCGAGAAAACTTCTTCTTTTTGACCTCAAATTCATCACTGTAGTTGGCCCAGTAGTCCACCAAATCCACCTTATGGCTATACTCTTTGCTGGCCTTCTTTTGGGCTTCTCCCATGATATCAAACGGGGATCTCTTGGACTGGAAAGACAAGCTAGGAGTACTCATTTCTTCTTCTGAAGCTTGGGAAGAACCAATGGAAGGACAAGCCTCTCTAGTACCAATCCTCAAGGGGAAGTCTCCACCAAATCCAGTCTTATGCTTGTCCCTCTTGACAATGGCATCAAATTCACAGATCTACCTAGTGACCTCCAATAGTAGAATGTGATTGGTAGGGTATCTTGGAAGTTTGTATGGAGCTCTCTGGCAGCCATCAATCCGAATGTAGGAGAAAGTTGGGAACTGAATAAAGCATGCCCCATATTTCTTGATGAGTTCTTTTGCTTGATCTGAAATCTTGACATGCTCTGCACCTTGAAGCAATCTAGTGATATGCATGGTGAATGCATCATTCACCCTCCTATAGCTCAAGCTTCCTAGATGCAACTGAGGGTAAACCTCATAGATGATATCCTATCCAAAGGTACCCCTTGTACTCAATCCTTTGTAGGGGTGGAATCTTGCAAGTACATAGACCAAATATGAGGGCATTGTGAAGGACTTTGTTTGCAACACATTGGACAACTATTCATGAATTACTCCACTGATGACCCCTACCTAATGGTAGTTAATCTTCTCTTGCTCCATCCTCACAATCACGTGGTACATCCAATTCTCAAACATGCCAACATTCTTCAATCCAACCACCCTGTTGAGAAGGGTGATGGCATCATAATACTCCTCCTTGAACTTTGCTCTGAATAACTGCTTAGGCAACTTGGAGTAGTGTGACTTGGGCTTCTCCAGCCAGGAATTGATAAACTATTGTGACTTCACAATTTATTCATTGTAGAACTCCTAAGCTGCCTTCATGTTGAATCCCACCACATGAGACCTATCTGGCATATCAAAAGTTTGAGCAATGGAAACAGGGTTGAGATTTGCTACAACTCTCCCTTGAGGACCAATTATTCTTTGTGTGTCCTGATCATAGTGCGTGGAAAACTTGAGGACTAGCTCATAATACTGCACCATAGAAGGGAAACGATCAACATGTGACAAGCTTGATTCCATCATCCTTCTAGCCACCAAAGGAGAATCCTCTACTGCCATTCTTCCTTTAAATTCTTCATAATAACACAATCTGACATTTGTATCAGTTGCCTCTGACTAGACTGATGTAATATTACTCTCAGGGATCTTGCTCTTAATGTCCATCTTAATCTTTTCTACATCATACATTGAAGACCCAGCTACTGCCTTGCTAGATTTAGCCTACACTCAACATGGAAATCATAGTAAAAACCATAGGAAAGGGAATGTTAATCCATTAGAACACTATTAGAATGAACCTTATACAATCAAGGTGTTATTAAAACTCATATAAAATGATCACAACAAAATTTAGGTTTCAGGACCATCCACGAAATCTGAGCCGGAGAGGAACTTTAGCAAATTCTGGGCTAGACAGATTCCAGTAGAATAATCATGAAAACATCTACTAATAATTAAATCTGATCATTATCCATCAATAAACCACATAGGAGATCATAAGATAGCATGAATAAAACATAAAATGTATCATAAATCATTAATAAATCATGCTATTCCATACTTCCTTACATTTCACCAAATTTCATGAAAATCCACTAGAGATGAATTTCTGCAAAGGCAGAGACACGTTGCAAATCCAGAAAAAATAGGGAACCAAGAACTTAAGGAAAATCTAGAGTCAATGGAAATCCATGGATAAGGTAAAATTTTGAAAGTGATGCAGATTCTAGGAAGTCAAAGGAAATCAGGAAAACGACGAAGATCGGGAATATTCAGGGTTGACGAAAATTCACAGAGTATATGAAACTATGAAAATGATAGTGGATTTCACAAAAACCAAGGACATCAGGAAAATCCGCCAGTAACAGATTATCTTGAGGGAACGAAAAATCCTCGATTGAGGCTGAAAATTGGATATCGGTGTTAAATCACGATTACACTTAGAACACCAAATCAATCATGAATTTCAAGGATTTAAGCTTAGGGAAAGTTTAATATGGGATTTCTATGGATTTTCTTCACATTCTTAGCCAATTCAAGAACATACTAAAGATAAATGGTGATGCCCTAAGTTAAACCCCACAAATCTGCCATTAAAGCACAGACAAGCTCAAAATTAAATATTTTGACTGCCAAAGCCTTACTAGGGAAAACTCATGACCTCTTGGGCATGACCGCTCTCAATGCAAAGGAATAGAGGAGCTCAGGGCTCACTTGGAAGACCATAAATTAGACAATGCTACACAACCCTAGTCATGGAAATGTTCAAATAACATAGAGAATCAAACCCAAATAAGCTTTATAACTTCAAAGCGCTATCTGTAATCATCAATTAGAAGCAAGGCAATTGAAAACATACCATTGTGAAGCAAAAATCAATCTCAAAAACAAAAAATACAAAGTTCAATGGCATCCACAAGGAATAGTGACAGGAAAGAACCAAAGAAATCACCAACAAATTCATAATTTGCAAACTCAACGCCTCAAATCAAAATCCAACAATCACAAGAATGCACTCCTCAACTCAAATGACAACAAGAAATAAGCATAATAGCATAATAATCATCTAAAATCACTTAAATACATTGCTTTCCAAAGGTACATATGACATTAAATGCAATCGACAAGACAGTCAGAGAACCCAAAAACCTAACAACAGGACGAAATCCAAAAAAATACGGCCCATGCAGAAATCCACAAAAACCCAAAATCTCTGAATGACAGTGGTCAACCGGAGTTCAAATAGGATCCAGGAACATCCGGACGAGGTAGAAAGCCCCGAACTTTAGCGAAAACAAGAACTTAATTAATCAAAACCAAAGATCTTCAATGAATAACTCAGGGGAGACAATTAGGAAATCAAAATAAATATTTAAGCACATGTGAAAGTAAGATAAAACCTCAAAAAGAAAGGGCCAAGAGACCAAAACCAAAGCAAAAGAGGGTCCCTACTTTCAGCAGGGTGTGTGTGTGTGAAAACTGTACAACAAATGGTGACTTCTGCTGGGAAAATGCTCAAGAGCATTTGATGACGAACAAGAATCAAGAACCCAAAATCTTTAGTTTCAATCTCACCATCAAAAAAACTAGTCAGAATGCAAAGATTTAATGAATCAGAACCAAAGGATAGACCGAACCTTTCATAAACTGAAAATCCAAGTGTGTGCATATGAGTTCATTTCCTTCCTTAAGCTACTGCAGAAACCAAGCTCAGTCAAGTCAAGCTATGTAAGGATTCTAATTTCAAAAGCAACATGGATAGAGCCATGTTACTAGTCAGGCGTCTATAGCCCTGACAAGGTTATCACTATGACTCTTTTGAACATAGCTCTATTTCCAGCCAGGCGTTTATAGCCCTGATAGAGATATTCAAATACCTCTAATAAGTTGAATTCATTCTTTTGAGTTTAAACATTTCACCTTTCTTTCTTTTGATATTCTTTTCTATGTCACCTTTCATTTCAACTTGTGAACAATGAAGTTTGCACTCAGGGCTGAGAACCACAGTGGCGCTGAAGCAGAAATAGAAACCTCCAAAGCAAGAGCAAAGTAAGAAAAAAAAACAAAACAAAAGCAAACCTACACTAACCAAAACAAGCAAAAGCAAAGTAGAAAGGAAAACTAACCTAACTATATACAATACAAGAGCTAAAAACAACTCAAGACTAAAAATAATGCTTTAGATACTACCCATTGACAGGCAGTGGGATATCCTCTCCAGTGAGAGTTTTCAAATGGAAAGCATTATCTCTCAGAATTTCTGAAATCTGGTAAGGACCAAGCCAAATTTTATCAAATTTTCCATGCTCCCCCTTATGGTCATGAGCTTTATCCTAGTAAAGAACCAAGCTAGAAACCTAAAAGCTTTTAGCTTGGCTCTTTTATCAAACAATCTCTTGACAACCCCCTGATGTTTAGCAAATTTTTCTAGGGCTTCGTCTCTCTTTTCCTAAAGATTTAGCAATTCAGCAAGTCTGGCCTCATGTTTATCTCCCTCATCATAATATTCAGTAATGAACTGTAAGGTGGGGATCTTTAACTAAATGGGAAACATAGGCTCTAATCCATAAACTAGGTGATAAGGTGATATTCCTATGGAAGTCTTATGTCTGGTGCAATCTGCCCAAAGAGAAAATCTAAGTTGGGTATGCCAATCCTTGGGATTTCTTTCTAACAGTTTTCGGATAATAGTCAGGAGATTTTTGTTGGATGACTCAACTAACCCATTACCCTGAGGGTAATAGTTGGATGCAAACTTAATGATAATTCCATGGTCAAAATCCCAATTAGAAAATTTCAACTATGAAAATGTAGGACCATTATCACAAACTAAAGACATAGGACATCCAAAATGATTAATGATACTTGATTCGATGAAGTTAATAACTACCTCTAAACTACATTGCTTGCAAGCAAGGGCCTTAGTCCATCTTGTAAAATAATTAGTGATGGTAAGGATATACCTGTGTCCTACAGAGGAAGGCGGATTGATGGGATCTATGAAGTCCATCCCCCATTGTGCAAAAGGTTTTACCTCGAATACAGGTTGGAGTGGGAGTGCTGCATACTTCTCTCTGGTCGCCACAGTATGACACACATGACAGGTTCTGACGTATTTGTGTGTATCTTTGAACAGTGCAGGACAATAGTAACTAGCTCTCAGAATCTGGTTCACTGTAGAAGGTGTTGATCCATGGCCTGTACCATATCTGTCATGAAACTCCAACATCTCTCTTTCAGATTCTATCTTTCCTAGGCACCTCAAATAAACACCCTCATGATTTTTCTTATACAGGATAGCTACTCTCAACATGAAACTGTCACTCTTTAAGAACAATGCCCTTCTTCATACTGAACTAAGATGATCAGTGCATCTATAAGTCAGGAGGTAATGAAAAATATCATCATACCACTCTCCAGGAGAAACATCCTCCAAATTATAAATCTGAGCTGTAAGATCAAGGCCTGTTTCCACCATTGTCTATGTAAACCCTTGCCCTCTTACCAGCTTCATGGGTTGAATTTCCATATCATACTCTTGTAACATAGTTACCCACTTGGCTCTACATTCCCCCAGCTCATTTTGCATCAATAACAGCTTAACTGAAGGATCTGGAACTATTGCAAAGATTTTGTTCTTGAAGATATAATGTCTGAATTTCTTTACAACTCTAAGGCATAGGCCTGCCTTTCCACACTTGGATATCTCAGCTCTGCATCCTTCAATGGTGCACTCATGAATGCTATTGGATGCTCGTTCCCTTGATCCTATTTTTGAGTTAACATAGTAGCACAAGAATGATCAGAGGCAAACAAATATATATAGAATGATTTAGCATAGTACGGACTTACCAAAATAGGAGCTTCAACAATAGCCCTCTTTATCCCTGCAAATGCTTCTTTTTCTTCTACATTCCATTCAACCTTGGCCTCCTACTTCAACATTGAATTCGGTGGTTTAACTATTTCTGTGAATCCAGTGATGAACTTCCTCACGAAGTTGATCTAACCAAATAATGATTTCATTTTTTTCTTACTAGCAGGCGGCAGGATCTTAAGAATGGCCTCTATGCACTCTGGATCAATTACAATTCCTTTCCTAGAAATAACATTCCCTAATAATTTACCTTCTGTAACTCCAAAGATGCATTTCTTTGGATTGAGTGATATACCAAACTCTCTACATTTTTGAAAAACTTTACACAAATCTGAGATATGATCACCCCTCTTCTTAGAAAAGACTGTTAGATCATCCATATAAATGATTATGCACTTACCAATTATGTCCTTAAAGGAAATGTCCATGGCTCTTTGAAATGTGGCTCAAACATTGATTAAGCCAAAAGGTATCCTCCTATAGGCAAAAGTGCCCCACTTGGTGGTGAAAGTAGTCTTGTGCCTATCCTCATACTGCACCATGACCTGGTTGTATCCCAAATAACCATCCAAGAAGGACATCATCTGAGATCCATTGACAATATGGAGCACTTCATCTAGTGAGGGTACTGGATAATTATCTTTCTTTGATGCTCTATTTACATTTCTGAAATCCACAGATAGCCTGATTTCACCATTTTTCTTTCATACTAGAACTAGGTTTGCAACCCAAGTAGAGTGTCTAACTAGAAATATTATTCCTTGATTGAGAGTGATAGTATGGGTTATGATTGATGTATCATAAGTCTTTAAGTCTTCATAACTCTAGGCTATCACATCTAGATATCTATGTAGTGCATTGATGATTCCTTTCCTTTCTTCTAGAGTGCACACCTTACCAATAAAAACATTTTTGACATCATCCTAAGTTCCCATATTATATGTCACACTATCCACTGATGGACTCCTTCTTGGTATCATGTTCTTGATCTCTGACCTTGTCCAAATCAAAGATCCTCTCTAGTTGCACCCTTCTCCTGGGAATTTTGTTGGTCTTTAGATTAATTACCCCTTCCAAGTCCATCTCAGCTTCTTGAAGTTTAGTTTCATCAATGATTTGCGAAGCAAAGACATCTGTACTAGTAATAAAATATAAGATATGCTTGTCATCTTCAAATACTTGGAAGTTGGTGATATTATCAGGTACTGAGGGTACTGGGGTCAACTCCACAATAAACTTCTTTAATCCACAAAGAGACAGGGGCTGCAAGGTACTAGTTGCCTGAGCAAGAGAATCAGCTGTCTGGTTCTTATTTCATGGAATCAACTAAATGTTGAAGGCATCAAATCCTTCAATGAGGTCCCACACTCTGTGTCTATAGTTGGTCATTCTCCTATCATGACAAGAGTATTGTCTCCTAACTTGCTTGACTACTAACTCATAATCTCCAAAAACTTGCAAGATTTTAACTTTTTTCTTCAATGCCATTAATAGTCCATGCACCAAAGCTTTATATTCTACTACATTATTCATACAATGGAATTGAAGTCTATGAGCAATGAAAAATGTCTAACCTCTTGGGCTAATTAGCTTGAAACCTACCCTAGCTCCATTCTTTGATTTGGACCCATCAAATCTTAAAGTCCAACAACCAGTAACTATAAACTTTCCTACTTTTTCACTTGTACTATTACTACTGGATGGCTCTTCAGAAGGCATTACTCTTTTCCCTTTGGGATATTCTTGAACATTTTGGATATCAATTTTGGCTGTAGGAGTGGGGTTGATATATTTCTATATTTGTTCCACTGCAGCCTAGCATAAGCAACATTCCAATTCTGAATGAGAGGTATTATGTACCCTACACCAATTGGGAAAAATTAGTTCTCCAAAGTTCATCCTTCTTCCTAACCGAACTTCATCTTGAATGCACTTATGAATGAACTCTTGAAAATTATCTAGCAAACCAAGCTGACTATCTTCCAGATCATTATCATTTTCATCTGGTTCAATCAAGACTTCAGTAATATTGGATTCTATTGTAAGGTCAAAAGGTGTTGTGTGGAACATAAGAACTTCCTCCATATCTGGCTCTTCAAGAGGAGCAACAAGCATATAGTTACCCATACTTACTTCTGATACCATAATTTTAATAGAATTTTTCTGATATACTATAATCATGTACTTCATTCTGGGTTCTCTTTCAATTCTAATCTGGTTTGGCACTCCCTTCCAGGGAAGCCACATATGGGAGTGGTCAGTTGAAACATACCCATTCAAAGCCCTGGTAAAGTCTCTTCCCAAGATTATGCCATAAGCGTCAAGTATGTCAGCCACCTGTATATTGATAACCTGCTAAATCCTAGGATCAAAAGCAATCTGCATATGAATCATATTTAACTCTCCTACAACATTGACTTTAGTCCTATCCAACTGTGTGACTTTCTTTTATGAGTTAGCAGGAGTAATACCCATAGCTCTACATACACCGAAAAGCATAACATTGGTTGAGGCACCAAAATATAGCAAACAATTATGCAAATTCTTACCAAATATTTGAATAGAAATCAAGAATGGGGGTGTGTTTGTTTTCCCTTGAAACAAAGTTAAGGGAGTATCTACTTGAGCAACTTGAGATTTATCCTTTTCTTTCCCAGTATCTCTAGGGGGCATATGGACCTGATTGTGAGTCTGATTATGTCTTCCTACTGATTGAGAACTAGATGCTCTATTGACACTCTCGCTAGCTGATTTATCTTGTGACATGGAATTTGCATTATAAGATCCTAGGACTGCATTCCTAATGGTTGGAACTCTTAATAACTCAAATGCAGATAGGCTTACCTTTAATTTTCTGAGTTCTTTAGCAACATATAGGGCCAATTGTTCCTCACTCAAATCAGCAAGGGTCTCCCTTGGATATTCAATCACCCTATCTTTGTTTGCGTTAGCATTTCTCCCTTTTGGCACATCAACGTGTCCTGGATCTTGAGATAAATATTGCTTGGACACCTAAGGCAGTAATGGATTATTGCTAGCATTAGGGTCTAGAGGTATGTTGAAATTGTTTGGTGGAATGGAAGTAGTGAAGGGGCCTTCATCCTGTGGGTGTCTATGTGGTAATTCTCTCAAGTCATACTTCTTGACAGGTCTCTAGAAGGTCTACACTTCTTCAACATAAGCCTCTTCTTCATCTCTAGGACCATTATCATTCACTAGATTCTCATCAAATAACTATACCATTTCATCTTCATTGCATACCTAGTCTGCTTCCTCATCCAACTGGTCAGATTCCTCTTCAGGTACATTCTCCTTACTTTGTGGAAAAGGAGCATGATTCAACACCAACACTGGTGAATCATAAGGATTGGATGGTACTATTTCTTGACTCTGTGCATTGTTCTCCACTTCGTACTGAAAGATAGAAGCTGCTGTTTAGAATTCTTGACAATCCAACTCAGAATGTTGACTCATTTTGTGGAGCCTATACCATCCTGATAAAGTAGCCACAACTTGATATACACCGCTAGAAGGATTTTCTTGATTAACTGGCTAATTGACAGATTGATTGATAGGTTGATTAACTAGTTGATTAACTGGTTGATCCAGTAGGGTGGGAACTCCTCCATTGTTGGGTCCTATGTTCCAAGTCATGTTCTATCTTGATGGTTGCCTCCTATTGAATCCTAGTCCACCACCTTGCCCAAAGTTCTGACTTGAGGATTTCCCTTTATCATAGTTTTGTCTTCTGTCATTATTATACCCCCTGTCATTGTTGTAACCTCTGTTCTGGTTATATCCTATTTCATTATTATACCCTCTATCATTACTATATCCTCTTTCATTATTGTATCCTCAATCATTACTGTATCCTCTTTCATAGTGTTGTCTTATGGATTCTCTCTATTTTGATTGGACTGCATATTTTTTTGAGCAGCTTGCAACTAATTGTTCTGGTTCCTCAAGTAAGCCACCTCCATATTCAACTTCTTTATTTGTTCATATAATTCATCTAGTCTCTCCTTGTCAGGATTACTATATGGAGGCTGATTCACACTATTTTGGGAATACCCTACTGTAACATTGGCATTTAGCAACTAGTTCAAGACTTCAAAATTTTATAGGTATGAAGGATAACTAGCTTGAGGCTGGATATGCAGAGGTTGATTCACATTTTGTTGAGTGTAACTAATTGTGGATGAAACTTGTCCCACAAGAGGCCCTATGTGAGGGACCTGAGGCAACTGAGGTATTGGATTCATGATTGGGGTATGGTTTGTTAGAGCCTGGTTGAGAGCTGGAACTTGTCCAGGGTGAGCAACAGGTCCTAATGAGGGTAGAGGCCCAGATAGATGTTGCCTTAGATTAGTGCTAACTTTTATAGCCTTTGCATATGCATCAAGTAGACTAGTAGGAGGATTATTACTCCACTTCATAAAGGTAGTTGTTAAACTATCAAATCCCTCATAATAAACTTCTAGAGTAGTGGGTTCATCAACAGCATAAGGGGCCTGTAGTCTAGTATAAACACAATGAAAACTATTTTTGAAAGATCCTATAGGCTCATTGACCTCCCTTTTGACATTAGTGAACTGACAGTAGAGCTCATTGGAACTAATGGGGATTTGAAACTTTTGCAAAAAAGCAACCTCTAGCTCAGTCCAATGCTCAATAGACCTAGTAGGCAAATGGTTGTACCAATAGAATGCATATTTTCCCAATGAATAAGGAAATAATCTACATGCTACATCCTCATGGTTTATCCCTCTATCGTTAAGGCTAGTCTGAAAGATCCTGATGTGTTCCTCAGTGGTCCTATTTGGATCATTGACATGGAATTTTGAACAAAAGTGTTTAGGATTTTTGGGCATAACATTGTAAATAGAAATACTCAATGGAGATGGGTTGGTTGCTAGGAAAGCCATTAGTGGAGGTGGGGGTGGTAATGGATGATTTATAAATAGATGAGGTTGTGGACTAGGAATGCCCTCAGACTCAGATGAACCTAATGAAGATGGGGATAATGGAGATGTGGGAGGTGGATGGGATGATGATGATTCTCCCCTTCTATCGGTCCTTTTAGACCTAGTGGGGTCTGGTAATTCCCAAAATTCCTCCTCTCTTGGAGCAGATCTTGTTCTTCTAAATCTTTTAGGAGAGATGGCATTCAAAAATTGATCCAGCTTGCTTATTCAGGCCCTCCGTCTAGTGCCAATCTGCTGATGATGTTTTCTATATAGCAACAACTCAGACATAATATAATATCCTATCTCGCTTGAAAGTTAAATCTCTATCAGCAAGCCTCAAGAGATAACCCCAAGGTCTCTAATGTCGGGTCTTGACAATGCATAAACAACTCAGTGATAATGTGAAAATGCTCGTAATCACAATGGGACCTTACTACAAGCAAAATATTGAATCTCAATTTATCAGATCTAACAATAAGATGACACTTTAATCCTAAATTGAACCTAGTAATCAAAGAAATAACAAAAGATAAGGGTTTCAAAGAGATTTATAAACTTAATACTAAACCTAAGATTAACAATGTAAATGACCAATACTCGAAATGGACTAATCCCTTAAAACTGTTCTCTACTTGATCTAGATAAATCTACAATCTTATAGAAATAGTGCAATCTTCTAAGGTGTTAAGATTTTAAAATCATGAATATTCATTCAAAGAACCCTATTGCAATTGAAATGAATAAATCCTCACAATTGAACTAAGCACAATGAATATAAAAGTCCAAGCTAACTTTACAAAGAAACTAACAATTAGTTGGTTGCGAAAAGTATGGACCAGGGATTGCTGCAACACTTCAAATATCAAACTATAAACATTATTAAATAAAATCTAATCTAAATATTAACCTCCTCAAAGCAATTCTAAAGATAGAACAACAAGAACCATGCAAAATAAGAAAAACACAAGTATGGCACCTGTATACACCTAAAAATGGTCACATCACATAGTCTGGTAATTAATTAAATATTTTTAATATTTAATTAAATCTCAGAGTTCAATCTGCGTATAAATATATTTAAATAATTTATTTATATTTGTTCATTCTTTCATTTTGATTAAATAAATAAGTTTATTTAATCACTTTTCTTATTCATTTCTTAATTAATTAAATAAAACATTACGATTTATTTATATTAATTATCATTTAATCTTGGCTTGGATATTTTATTCAAATAAAGATTAAATATTTCAAGTGGGTTCAAGCCAAAGCCAGGCTATTCCACCCCACTATAAAATTTAAAGCAAAATTGGGGAAACCCTCTTTTGACCATAGTGTGCAAGATAGCCATCCCCAAAGCCTTTGTTCTAAACATAGGGAGGTCTCTCAAGGGAGTATATCATTTTCCGCACTGAACAGAAACCCTTACTATGAACTTAGTGTAGTATCCAACCGAAGTCAGATTCTGAACATTATAATAATCACAGTGCAGGGGAGGGAAGAATCTACCCCCAAGATACTCACCATATAACTACCAAGGACTATTTGCTCAGGGGATCTGGTAACCACTTTCGTCCCTCTAAGTATGCACCTGGAAAAGACAAAAACATGGGCACCCTTTTGGGGGTGACATGACTGTGTGAGTCGACACAGTTCTAAGATGTGGGCTATTGATTAGTATGATGACCTATCTAAGTACTAAGAGTGAGTCTGTTTGAAATGTTTATCATGTGTAAAACCTATTAAAAAAAATTTTGAAAAAAAATTTGATCATACACTTGATGTTTATTATAGGAATTAAAAACAACTATTTTATAACTTGTTTGAAGTGTTTTCAAAAAATTAATTCAGTTAAGATCATCCAACACTCGCAATCATATTGATTACTCTCATGTTACAAAATTGGAAATCCACAACCTTTGTTAAGAAATCCATTCTCAAACGAATCAAAAAGCCAAAGAAACCCATTAGCTACAAGAAACTATTGAAGAAAAGACAAGTCGGCCAAGTGAAATTCAAAATAAAATATGCATTAAATGCATGAACTTCATCCAGGTCGTCCTAGGATCCCCAATGTAGCTTAGACCAATGCATGGAAAAATAATAGGGAAGCACAAATCTCGATGTAGCCAATCATTAACTACCTTCCCCCTTGTCCTTATTCTGATCCAGCATTTCATGAACCTTCAAAAGCACCCTATCCAAGTCAGCCACAGGTGGAAAAGGAAAAACCCTAGGTTACCTCTCTATTGACGCAATTTCCTCCCTTGACTACTTTACCAATTTATCCCAATCAACCCTATAGGTTATGTATTTATCAGTCACAACAATGTATGTGGCCGCATCATCCAACTGGTGCTCAGAAATAGAATCATCATTAACTGGGACATAAACATCATGCCACCACTTCCTTAACTATTTCAAACTCAAATACTTGGGAGAAATCTTCCTTCTCCCTATCATAATCTCAAAAAAGACAATGGAGCCACTGTACACACCAGCTAGGGTATCATCAATCTGTCTCCTCTATTTGTAAATCTTTTTCAAAACCTTCTACCTAATCTGCAGTGCCTCAAACCACTCCCAAGGTTCAACAGCTCTAGAGGAAGGAAGAATTTTATCACTTACCAGCCTATACCTAGTATACTCCATGATAGTTTTGGTTTTCTACAGTAGGAGATCCATATCTTCCCTATCTTGTGCCAACACCACCTTCAACCAATTAGTTTCCCTTATAGCATCCTTTCCAATTGACAAAATCTCCTTGATAGCTTCATTACCCTTGGTTCGCACCCCTTGCAACCAATTTGTAGTAGCAAGAGTGGAAGCCTTCATCTTTTCAAGCTCGGTAATGGTCTCCTGAGGTAAAGGCTTTGCAGCAGAAACCGAGCAGTTAATAGATTGTAGGGGTTTCATCAAATCTTCCAAGCATGTCCTAAGATTCTCATTTTCTTTCTTTAGCTTTTTCTTGGTCTTTATTTCCTTTCTCAATCCTCCCAAGATGACCACACTAGACCCCTCATAATCCTCAATATCCTGCTAAATGGATGTAGGCCCCAGATTGAAAGTCTGAGTTGACTCGCCCTAGAGTCTCTCCAACAACTTGATAGCTTTCTTATTAGTGAGACTAGATGGCATCAATGGGACATTTGGTTGTGTCTCTAAAATGGAGTGATGATAAGGAAGCACTCTGTGTGGGACCCAACCATAATGACATAAATGAAAGTGATGATGCAAACACATGGCATGATGGGATGGAGTAAATGGTAATCCACATCCTTGTTGTGGATTACGATGTTGTGACCTAGATATGAGGTGGACAGGTGACATTATCAAGGGTCTTCATCAAAGTGACTTCTATCATTGGTAGGAATCTCAAGGTAGTCCCTTCGATGTAGTAATGGTAATTTTCATCGACGTGACAAAGTGGTGTTAGCAAGACATTGAGGAATGTCTCCCAGAAAACTCGATGACTTACCCATCGGTATGACAATATGGTATCGCCCGGACTATGGATCTAGTCCCTACAATGGGGTGATAGGAGAGTGTGATGTTGACTGTGGGACTTGATAAGGTATGGAATATGTGTATCGATGGAACAATCAGAAAGAAAATGAAAGGATGACATATGGTAGGAAGTGATAATGGACAGTGACATATGGGGACACGATTGTGTGGGGAAAACATGTCTACAATAGAAAATGGTATTAGCATGACAATGCCATATTGATGAGATTAGAGTTGATGTCTCTCTGATAGCTCGATGGCTATCTCATTGGAGTGAGATTGATGTATTGGTAGGAGTCTAGAAGTTGTCCCACCCACAGAGAGACATGATGATTAAGTGAATACTACAAGATTGACGATGAAGATTTGAACAACCGCTTATCTGATAGTCAAGATTTAAAGACATGATAGTGAGCGATGGGCATTGGATCTTGGAGCAAGTGGAATAAATCAATGGCCACAATTCAAAGTGTTATTTCTCAATGGCTAGCTTCCCTTGTTTGCAAGTATTAACTATGTAGTAATGGTGCATCCATTTCTCAGCTACTTGATTGACTCTGAGTGGTGTTAGATCAAATTCTTGCACTTCTTCCAAGGCCAAAGTGATTATTGAGAAGTGACATTTATTTCTAGGGTGTTGTAGTGGTTGTATTCCTTGTCAAGGTATGTTCTTCTTGATCTAATCATGGATTTCCCAGGGGGTGCAATGCCTATTTTCATAATACCATCAATGCTAGAGTGTGCTCGAGATATTAGGGGCATTCATGTCTAGTTGTTGCATCATTTTGGGGGGGAATTCTCTACAGACCCTAGTTTGATCTAAGTGCTTTGGTCTGAAACCCTAGTTTGGTTAGGGTTAGCAATTTCAAATTCAAATCTAAGTTATGCCTACATAATAAAGATAAATTTTTTTATTTTGTTGGGGTTCTATCCTCTCTAAATTTTGTAAGTCTTTGGTCTTAGTCTATATAGCATTTTTTTCTTACACATAGGAAGGAAATGTTGTAATGTTTTCTTTGTAATAACAATAGATGACAAAAATTTTCATTGTATTATGTTCTTAAATATTGTATCAGCTCTATCATCCTCTCCAAATTTGTACTCACTATCTTTGAATCAATATAATCAAGGATTTTTTTTTGTTCTCAATCACATTTTTTGATCCTAAATTTTTGATTTGTTAGTTTGTGTTCAAGAAATAGAGTGATTTCTTTCAAGTCATATGTTAAGGTAGTGATGATGCAATAGGGATTTCAAAGAAGTTTGATAGTTATGTTCTTTTGTTTCTTTCTTGTTGTAAGGTAGCAAGTTCATAAGAAGCTAGGATGGGTATATTGTAGGAGTGTTACTTCATTTATGGACTCCATGTGGATAAGGCAGTGTTTAGTCTATGTTCATAAGCCTAAGTCCAAGGTGGATCCAATTTCAATTCATAAGAAAACCTTTTAATTTCTTGTATTTTCTTTTATGTTTATTTCCATACTACCATAAGATATTGAAGACAAGGGAGAGTTTTGTAGATGATTTATCCCATTGAATGATTTCCACCATTGTAGTATGATGATCTACCTTAATGTATAGGGATACCCACCTTGGTCCTATAGAGCCTAAAGTGTAGAGGAGAGGATTTCCAATCAGTCATCTCATGTTCGTTGGCCACTGACCTACGATAGATGAGTATAAGGAGTAGCTACCCTTTAGGAGATGTTAGACCATCAGCTGGAAACACCAATAGGGGGCTCATCATAGATGGCCCTACTTGCATGAAAGCACAAAGGAAATGTACTTTGATAAAATACCAATGATAGACAATGGAAAATGTTGGAAAAATAAGGATAGATAACTGAGAGAGGGGTGAGTCAGTTGTCACATAAAATTAAAATTTTCTAACTTATCTAAAATTTAATCTCAGATTTGATGAATAAGAAATTAACCACAAAAAATTAACACATCAGAGAGACAAATAACACCAATATTTTTTATGGAAACCATAATATTATACTCTACTAAAAGTATAAAGAGAAATAATAAGGGGAATGCACATGCATTTAGGCACACTGCCTAGAGCTCACTGCTGAAATACAAAACATGACTCACTATCCAACAATACAGAATAAGATTAAAATCCAAAGAATACGAACTAAGAAAATAGCTTCTACACAAGCCTGATTACAATTCCAATTAAGCTCATAAAACATTCTTCACACTTTGCTCAATCTTCTTCACTCTCTGTTCAGTAATTAAAAAATACTATTCACACATTTACACTTTCTCTGGCATACATTCACACTTATGCACACACTAACTTCGCACAACCAATCACTCTTATATATTAGCTACATGAGATTTCATCACAACTTAGTTAGCCAGAAAAAATAAAACATATTTTCAATGTCGGCCTAGATTCACAAATAAATTTCCAATGCAAATCCACCAAGGTCAGCCACAACATAGTGGAGACCCAAACTAATATCTCCAACTCAAAAATACTTTAATTAATTACACCAAGAAGATCCACAACATGCTACCACTAACATGTCGGCTAGGAACAAGAAAAATTGAACATGCGCAAAAATATCTTCAACCACGAGCTCACCGAGTAATGTGGATGTACCAAAAAGATAGAGAATGGTCTAGAGACATCCAAGAATACCAAGAAACAATAGAGAAGAATTTGCAACAAACTGAGATTATCAGAATCACACAATTTCAATTCAGGAACACTAATAGAGACCACAAAAACACTGTCAAACCACAACACACTCAAAACTTCACGTGGACCTCTGAAACTTATGACATATGATCTAGATATACTTAACAATAAACCATTTAATCCACACCAACTAATCTTCAATGTAAAAAATAGGACACCTTCAAGACCTACACAGTTCAATTAGGAACCTAGAACACTTCTTTTTACAAATTTCTCAATATCCTCGACATATATAGCCTCTAGTACACAAAATTCTAATAGTATTGAAATCAATGACAACCACATAATAGAAACCATATCCAGAATGTCCAATAGACAAGGGATGATGATATGGATGGCCATGATAAGTAGATACAATGATGGAACCGATAAAATGAGACAAGATAAACCTTTTGGATAAGATGACCGATATATGTAGAATGTGAATTTGGTGAAGCTCAGGGATGGGATAGTTATCCAAATCATCAAAATATGAATTGGGAGGGTGATATAATGGATAGATAAGTGATGAAAAGTGATAAGATATTGGGAAGATGTGTGAAATAGGTGGGAGTGATGATGATAACGTAGATGGCATTGGATGGCATGGAGGTAGCCTATAGCTAGATACTATTGACAAGGGATTAGAAGATGGAATGAAGATATAGATAAATGGATGGATTGATAAAGATAGGGAGATGGAAAGATGTTATGATGGATGGATAGATGAATAATAATTTGGAAGTATGGAAGGGATTGATAGATGGATGGATGGGAAGGTGATAATAGTGATATGGAAAGGATGATAGGATGGATGAATGTTGTCTCCAAAGACTGTCAAAATTAAGGATATTCCTCACTCTAGATATTTCATGTCATAAGGAAAGAGGGATGATAGGTAGGAGGGATAGATAATGAAAGGAGATGGATTATATCATGATGGGTGGACAAGGAAGGTAGATGGATATTCATAGGATGAATGTGTGAGGAGAGTAGATGGGGAGGATACAAAATATGATAGTGTGTGGATGAAGGGAATGTATCCCAAGAGGTGTCCAAAGTATGTATATATATCTTCCCTTTTCCTTATGAAGATCACAAGGAAGATGGATGTATTGGGATAAAGGGGATATGATAGGTAGGATACGTGCATAGGTTGGATGGAGGAGATGGAGGAAGGGGATGACATCACCCCCAAGTGTGGAAGTAAACTAGATAGGGGATTTACACATGATGTCTATTTGATAGGTTTTTATCATGGTACTTATCCAAGGTGCTTTTTTGTCAAGTTTTTACCATTGGACAATTTTTTTTCTTCATATTTTTTAAGGATTTTTTGACCTTTTTTTTTGTTCTTTGGACTTTTTTGGATAGTATGTGGATGGATATGGATAAGGATAGGGATGCGGATAAATGGATTTGGAATACTTGTGGTAAGGATATGGATGAACAACTCAAGACTCAAGTTCCATATGAGGTAATGTGAGCCCATGTGTGAAATGAATATTGGATGTTGGTACAACCTTATTAGGATGGATGGATTATACAAGGGAATGGATTAGAATGATTAGATGGGGGAGATATGTGGGATAATGGATGGGATGTTGGAAAGGGTATGGAAGGAATGATGGAATAGATGTGTGGTGGGGGAATTTTTTCAGGGCCAACATTGACACATATGGTGGGGGATGTGAAATGATGGGAGGATTAACAGATGAAGAATGTTCAGATAGTGAAGGAGTTGGGATAGTGAATTTTGGGACATAATGACCCAAAATAGATTTGGGAGAGGGTGGATGAGGATGTGTAGATTTTGGATTAGAAACTTGGGATGCAATTATGGATGTCTCATTTGAAGGCATTACATCATTTTTCTTTGGGATCCACATGGTTTTGATTTTTTCTTTGGTGGGCCTTTTTGGCCTTCAGGATTGAGTGCACTTTCAGAGTGGATTTTTCTTTTCTTCATCATGTCCTTTCAAGGGGACATGGGGAGATTTGGATTCATGTGGATGTTTAAACTTATGCATTTTTATTTTGGCATCCAAAGTGATTTTAATAGCAATGGGATGGGTGTGAGGAGATGGATGATGTGGAGGAAACATGAATGGAGTGATAGAGGTAGGATTTTAGAGTTGTTGAATAGATGTAGGATGTGGGATTTCATTCATCGAGGTGTGCCTTTGTTGATTTTGAATAGGGATTATGAGAGTGGGATTTTTATTATGGGTGATAGGGATATGTGATCGATGGATGAAGGGATGATTAGGATGAGATGGAGGAAGTGATTGCGGGATATAAGGTCCTAATATGGACTTAGTATATGGAGGATGTGTGATGGTGGATGGAGGGACATAAGAATAAAAAATAGATGTAGTAGATGGAGGATGGGTAATGGTGGATGGAGGGACGTAAGAACCCAAAATGGATTTGGAGGATGGAGGAATATGGATGGTTTTTTTGAGATTATATGATGGAGGGGGGATGGTGACAAATGGTTTGGTGGAGTGATGGGAAGATCCTATTATTCTTTTGGAAGAAGCTCGCTTAGGATGTACAAAGGTTGTACCAATATATTTTAGATTGTGAGTTTTTGGATATATATCTAAGACCTTGTGAATGTGGATTTTCTTTGACATGGATGGGCTCTAAAATACCTTGCTCATGAAGGCCTAAAACTTTTCCTTGATAGTTCATGATCTTGAGCATTCAATTTATGGTAGGATGCTTTTAATTTTGGAAACATGATGCAAGTCCATTATTAGGTGGGGGAGGATGGGTGATGTATACACATTGTTCTTCTTCTACAAGAAAACCACCATGGATGAATGTAAGAGTATCAAGGGGATATAAAATTGGTGTTGGGATAGCTTGGATGGATGATGATAAAGGATTAGGAGATGGAGTAGTTGGGATGTTATGATCTTGATTTGGGGGGGCAATTGATAAGGGATCCTGAGAAGGATCATGGGATGGAGTGGATGAGATGGTAGGATCCTCATTTGGAGAAGGAGGTGATAAGGAATCATAAGAGGGATCATGGGATGGATTGGATGATGGGATATAATATTGAGATGGTAGGATCTTCATGTGGATGAGGGAATACATTGGTATGACTTGGATCAAGCTCTTGGCATGTTTCAACTTGTGTAGGTGGCATGATGATAGAGGAGTGTTAGATGGGCTCCTTGGATGGCGGAGATAGAAGGATGGAGGATTCATGAAGTTCATGGGAGTGGATTTTAGTGATACTGGGACTAGGGGGAGTGGATTGGATTTGGTTCTCTTCAATGGGTTGGGTGGCTCTAGGAGAAGAAGATGGGGATTCAATGGATTCAGTGGGTTTTATGTTTTCAAAAACTTGGATGGTGTTAGGAGTGGGATGTGGAATGATAAGTGTGGGATGAGGAAGGGTCTCATCACTAATGATCATGCATGATGGAGTGGTATAGGGTAGCTCTACAACTTCAAGATGTGGATTTGGGGATTTCTTCTTTGTCATGAGTCCTTGGATGACATTTGGAATGAGATACTTGCGTATTATAGGCTTATATGGGGTAGTGGGAATAGATGAAGGATTATGAATGGGTGGAGGTTTAGGATTATGAATTGGTAGATTAGGATTAGATGGAGGATAAAGATATGATGGATTGGAGGGAGGATTAGGATATGATGGAGTGGAAGATGGAGTGCCATACAAGGATATGGATGGCGAATTAGGATAGGAAGATGTGGATGGTGGATTAGGATAGGAGGATGTGGATGTTGGAGGATAATGAGATGGATTATTTGGACTAGAGGTGAAGGTGATAGTGTTGTTATATGAAGATGGATGTTGAGATATGGCTAGAGGAGAAGATGGGGGTATGAATATTGGAT
>VDFB02256132.1:128893319-129061356 GCA_007258455.2 Sequoia sempervirens
TTCACCCATCTGCGTTTGTATCATAGCTTGATACTGCAAAGTATCTTATTACCCTTTAGTACTACTTGGCACATTCCTAAGGTCAGTTTGTCTTGCTTACATTGAGGTAGTCTATCACATCATGTTGGGGGAAATTTTTTGTGCATCAAATTGGGTTCTTTTATATCTTGAGATTATTGGAAATCGCATGGAAAATCCAAAAAACATTCATAAAACCTTATCAAAATCCAAAAAAACTTATGAAATCAAAAAATACAAAACATCAAAATCTTGTATAGCTAAAATCTAAAAACATTAAAAAAATGTAAAGTCAAAATCTAAAACATCCAAAACACATCAAAATCCCTAAACATGAAAGAACATCGAAAATACAAAAAAAAAACCATGCCAAACTATATTGTCTCTAAGCTTAAACATAGGAAAGGCCATGATTAATGTGCCCCTAAGACACTTTAGGTTAGGAGTCCATCAAAATAAATTGACAATCCATTAATTATTCATTTCTCATCAACAATAAGTCAAGTTAGTCGAACTACGTGGTCTCTACATGTATAATGTAGGAAAGGCTATTCTTTGATCAGCCCCTGAGGCCCCTAGGATAGTCTTTTAGGTTAGGTCTTTGTCAAAACTCAAAAAACCCCAAAAACATTTGAAATTTGAAAAAACCCCAAAAAATTTGGAAAATAAAAAATAGCCTCAAATAACTGAAAACCAAAACATTCACATAAACTTTCAAAAAGACCAAAAATAGCCTCAAAACATTTTCAAAATACCAAATGTTGTGGATATGAGCTAGTTTGGTGGTGTTACCATTAATGTTGTCATTGATGTCAACACTCTTTAGTATGTTGCAGATTGTACATGTATGGTTGATATGTTGTTGAGATGTTGTGAATACATGGAGCTATCTTTATGGCATTGCAAATATGTTGGTGTGATGAGTTTCCAAGTGCTTTTGAGAAAATTAATGAAGAAAAGAAGTCAAAGTGTTGGAAGTGTTTAGTGTGTGCTCCAATATGTGATCCACATGTCTCCTATGTTGATCCTATTCTTGTGCGGATTTGGAGACCTATTGATAATGATTTGATGATGATATAGTCTCAGTTTTAGTTTTTTGTGAGATAGTACATAGAAGTTATGTCCACCAGTATATGTGTTCTACCAGTAGTGTCAGTGCTCTATGGACTAGGCGAAATATGTTTGCTCCACATTTCTCCACTATTTTGTTTTAGATCCTGCAGATTTAGGAGATGCTGTGTGAAGGCATTTTCTATGCTTTGGTGAAGGGGTTTGGAATTTGGTGATCCATAAATCATGTTTTTGTGTGTGTTTGGCGCACAATATGGATTGTTTGGTGAAAGGAGTTCAATTTTTGAAGCTTTTGTTTTTGTTGTGGATGTATCTAGAAGATTTTGAGATGTATTCTCATGCATAATGAAGCATATTGCATTGTTCACGTGTTATCTTCTTGATTGGGAAGTGTGTGCATCATTGATAATTTGTGTTTTCATTAGGTTTGTCCAACCTAGTGTTTACACTTCATTCAAAGAATAAAAATTAAATGAGGAAGTGCACAAAAGATTCAAAAATATTATTCTTATGTTTTTATTGGTCCATTATTATTGTGCAGTTTTCACACACACACCTTGCTGAAGGCAGGGACCCTCTTTCTCTTTCGCTTTGGTGTCTTGGCCCTTTCATTTTGAGGTTTTATCTGATTTAAGCATGTGCTAAAATGCTTATTTTAACTGCCTAAGTGTTTTCCCCAAGTTATTCATTGAAAATCCTAAGTTCTGGATAAATTTTGGGTTTTTACTTGGGTTCAGGATTTTCCACCCTGGTCAGATTTTCTTAGATCCTGCTTGGTCTCTTCTTGGGCACTGTTTTTCTGAGATTTTTGATATTTGTGGATTTTTGCATGGGCCGAATTTTCCTGGATTCTGATCATTGGGTTCCTAGGTTTTCTGACTGTCTTGTCAATTGCATTTAATGTTGTCTGTACCTTTGGCAAGCAATGTATTTAAGTGTTTGCGGATGATTATTATGCCATTATACTTATTGCTTGATGTCATTTGAGCTAAAGATTGCTTTCTTGTGAGTGCTTCATTGAATTTGAGGGGTGGAGTCTGCGAATTGTGAATTTGTTGGGGATTTCTTCAGTGCATTCCTTTCGCTGTTCTTTGTGGATGCCTTTTACTTCGCATTTGTTGATTCTGGGATCGGTTTTCACTTTATAATGGTATGTTGTCAATTGCTTTGCTTTGAATTGATGATTATGGATAGCATGTTGATGTTATAAGAGCTTTTGGGGCTTGAATTCCAGAATATTTGATCGCTCCATGATAGGGTTGTGCAGCATTGATTAATTTACGATCTCCCAAGTAATGTTTTGTTTATTTGCATTTTGGTGAACTTGCTTGAGAATCATGATCTTCCCCTAGTATGGTATCCGCAATTGAAATACCTGAGTCATAGGTTTTCCTATGTGTTAATGGCAGATGTGTAGGGTTTGAAACCTAGGGCAATATCATTCCACCTTATTTCACTATAAAACTGGCCTAGAATGCAAAGAAAATCTATGGAAGGCCCATATTAAACTTGCCTTAAGCTTAAATTGTTGAAATTCATGATCGATTTGATGTTATGAGTGAAATCACGATTTCATGTCGCAATCCGGGTTTTAGCCTCGGTCCAACATTTTCCATTCCTTTGGGACAATCTGCCTCTGGCGGATTTTCCCAGTTTCTTCTGCTTTTTTAGAATCCGCTTACTTTTGGAGTTTCATACATTCCGCGGATCTCCTTTGACCCCATATTTTCTTGACCTACGCCATTTTCCCGATTTCCTTTGAGTCCTCAGAATCTGCATGTTGTCAGAGTTTTACCTTATCCATGGATTTTCCTTGACTTCAAATTTTCCTGAAGTTATTGGTTCCTTGTTTTTTCCAGATTTTGTGAAGTGTCTGTGCCTTTGCAGAAATCTGTCTCTGGAGGATTTTCCTGAAATTTCGTGAAGTGTAATAAAATAGGGAGTAGCATGATGTGTTAGTGATTCTCAATGCATTTTATTATTAATTCATGCTATTTTATGATCTCTTATGAAGTTTATTGATTAATAATGATCAGATTTAATTGTTAGTAGGTGTTTCCATGACTATTCCGCTAAAATTTGTCTGGCCGAAAATTTTCCAAAATTCCTCTCTGGCATACATTCCGTAGATGGTTCTGAAACCTGAAGTTTAGTAGAATCATTTTATATGAATTATAATAACACCTTGATGGCATGAGGTTTATTATAATGGTGTTTTGATGGATTACGTTTCCTTCCTATGGTTTTTACTGTGATTTTCATGTTGAATGCAGGCAGAGTCTAGCAAGACAGCAGCTGGGTCTTCGATGTCTGATGCCGAAAATATTAAGATGGACATTAAGAGCAAGATCCTTGAGAGCAAGATCACTTCAGTTTTGTCAGAGGTGACTAATACAAATGTCAGCCTCTGAGATTATGAGGAATTTAAGGAAAGAATGGCGGCTGAGGATCTTCCCTTGGTGACTAGAAGAATGAAGGAATCATGGTTGTCCCATGTGGCTAGTTTCCCTTCCACGATGCAATGTTATCAGCTGGTCCTTGAGTGTGCAGGGCATTATGATAGTGATACACAAAGGATTATTGGCCCTCAAGGGAGAGTTGTGGCTAATCTCAACCCTGTCTCCATTGCCCAAACATTTGATATTCTAGACAGGTCTCATGTGTTGGGATTCAGCATAAAGGAAACTTAGGAGTTCTATGATGAACAAACTATGAAGTCACAATAGTTTATCAATTCCTAGCTAGAGAAGCCCAAGTCACACTACTCCAAGTTGCCTAAGCAGTTATTCAGAGAAAAGTTCAGGAAGGAGTATTATGATTCCATCACTCTTCTCAGCAGGGTGGTTGGATTGAAGAATGCTGGCATGTTTGAGAATTGGATGTGCCATGTGATTGTGAGGATGGAACAAGAGAAGATTAACTACCATTGGGTAGGGGTCATTAGCAAAGTAATTCATGAACATTTTTCCAATGTGTTACAAACGAAGACCTTCACAATGACTTCATATTTGGTCTACGCACTTGCAAGATTCCACCCCTAAAAAGGATTGAGTACAAGGGGTACCTTTGGATAGGATATTATCTATGAGGTTTACCCTTAGTTGCATCTAAGAAGCTTGAGCTATACAAGGGTGAATGATGCATTCGCCATGCATATCACTAGGTTACTTTAGGGTGAAGAGCATGTTAGGATTTCAGACCAAGCTAAGAAACTCATCAAGAAATATGGAGCATGGTTTATTCAGTTCCCAACTTTCTCCGACATTCAGATTGATGGTTGCAGAGAGCTCCATATAGACTTCCAAGATACCCTACTAATCACATTCTACTGTTGGAGGTCACTAGGAAAATCTGTGTCTTTGATGCCATTGTCAAGAGAGACAAGCATAAGATTGGATTTGGTGGAGACTTCCCCTTGAGGATTGGTACTAGAGGCTTGTCCTTCCATTGGTTCTGCCTAGGCTTCAGAAGAAGAAATGAGTACCCTTGGTCTATCTTTCCACTCCAAGAGGTCTAGATTTGATATTACAGGAGAAGATCAAAATAAGGCCAGCAAAGAGTATAGACATAAGGTCGACTTGGAGGACTATAGGGCCAACTGTAGTGATGGATTTGAGGTGAGAAAGAGGAAATTCTCCCAGCTTCCAGTTGAGTCAGTCTGATTGTATAATGTGAAGGCAGTTCCTGATCAATTGGAAGATGATGGAAACTTGATCCAGGATCATGCTTATGAGGCCATAAAAGACAGACCAATTGGTGATGTGGATTGGTTGGAGGAGGAAAAGACAAAATTAAAACAATTGGTGTATCTAGTTATCCAATTTACTAGGATGTGGCTAAAGCATAAGCTATGGGAGCTGGAAAATAATGGTGTACAATGCACCTATGCACTAGTGGGAGATTTTGATCCTCACTCCACATCTAAAGAATCTACTGAGAAGGATCCTAAGGGCAAGGGTAAGCTGGATTCTCCTTTCAAAATCAAGATTAAAGGTGTTCAAGAGATAGAGGCCCAGGAAACAGAAAAGAAGAGAAAGCCAAAGGCTAAGAAGAGGACAGGAACTAAGAAGTCTGGCTAGAAAGGGACTAAAGAGTAGAATCCAAAGGTTGATGTTCCAATACCTAAGAGGATAAGAATCATAAAGTTTTTAGAGAAGGAAAGCTCTGAGCTGGGGAAGGAAGAAGTTACCCCACCAGTGGTAAGTGTTGAAAGTCTAGAGGAGAAGGCCAAGGTGTATACAAGGAGGTCTAGGACTCCTTCTCCTAGGGATAGTGTGCCCAAGGTGGACCTTCCTCTGATGGTTTCTCATGAGGAACAACATGATGATGTGCCTTCCACTCATGAAGCTCAAAGCAAACCAATTGAATCCAAGGATGTTGAGGATCATCCAGATACTGAAGAAGAAGAATTCCATGAGGGTGATCTCCATAGTACAGAAGCAAAAGTTGAAAAGATAATGTAGTCTCCTTTGTTTGCATATGTAGAGTCACTAGTTGGGACCGAGGAGGTTAAATCACCTCCAACAAAAGAAGAAACAGTGAAGGTTCCCTCACCTATACATGAAGATGAGCATGCTGAAGAAAAAGAAGGTAAGATAGATGAAACTCCTGAGAAACAGAATTTGAGTGAGGAAGTGGCTAAGGATCAATAGGACGAGAGACTAGGTGAGGTGCAATTGGAATCCACTGTTCCTGGTTGGTTGGACAAAGAGATAAAGAGAAAACAAGTTGTTGTGGAAGATAGTCCACCGAATTGGGATGCACTACTAGCCAAAATTGGAAAAGATAAAGGTAAAAAGAAAGCTAGGTTGATTTTGATGATTGAAAGGGATGAAGCTCATAATAGAGTTGTTCACATTGCCATCCCTGCTTCAAATAAAAATAGAGATGATGTGGCTGTAAAGGATTACAATGTTCAGACTTTCAATCTATGGCCTACATCCGTTGAGTAGGATATTGAGGATTATGAGGGGTCTAGTGCAGTCATCTTGGGCAGATTAAGAAAGGAAATAAAGACCAAGCATGAGTTGAAGAAGGAAAATGAAAATATTAAGAAATGCTTGGAGGATTTGATGAAGCCCTTGCAGTCCATGAACCCTTTTGCTTCTACTACAAATCCCCTGCCTAAGGAAACTATCACTAAGCTTGAAAGAATGAAAGCCTCCACTCTTGCCACTACAAGTTGGTTGCAAGGGGTGTGAACTAAAGTAGATGATGCTATTAAGGACATTCTTTCATCTGGGAAGGATGCTGTGAGGGCTATTGATCAGTTGAAGGAGGTGTTGGCACATGATAGGGAAGATACATATCTCCTTCTGCATAAAACCAGAACTATCATGGAATACACCAGGGATAGGTTGGTAAGTGATAAGATTCTTCCTTCCTCTAGGGCTACTGAACCTTGGGAGTGGTTTGAGACATTGCAAATCAGGCAGAAAGTGTTGAAGAAAATTTACATACAAGGGAGGCAGATCGATGACACCCTAACTGGGGTTTATAATGGCTGCATTGCTTTCTATGAGATAGTGACAAGGAGAAGGAAGATCGCACTTAGGTACTTGAGCTTCGAATAGTTGAGGAAGTGGTGGCATGATGTTTATGCCCCAACTAATGATGATTTTGTTTCTGAGCATTAGTTAGATGATGCAGCCACATACATTGCTGTCATTGACAAATACCTAATTTATAAGGTGGATTGGGATAGGTTAGTAAAACAATGAAGGGGGAGATTGCATCAATTGAAAGATGACTTAGGGTTTTGCCTTTACCACCTGTGGCCGACTTGGATGAGGTGCTCTTGAAAGTCCATGAAAGGCTGGATCAGAATAAAGACAAGGGGGAAGGCAGTTAATGCCCAACTACATAGAGATTTGTGCTTCCCCATTATCCCGCCCAACATTGGTCCGAGCTACATTGGGAATCCCGGGCTGATCTAGGTATAGTTCATGCATTTAATGCATTCCTTTATTTCATTTGACTTTCTCTTAGCCAACTGGTGTTGCCTAATTAATATTTTGAAACTCTTGCTAGGCCGATGGGTTTTAGGGGGGATTCTATATATTGGGCATTTCACCTCATTTGTAAGGGTTAGAAGATAGGAGTAGAATAGAGAAAAATAGTTAGAAGTGAACTAAGTAGGGAAAGATAGCGAGTAGGTATTCTTAAGCAAATATTGTAATAGAAAGTTGGAATTGTTGCTACAGTGGACAATTTGAATGCAAGAAATGACATTGTGATTTGGTGCCATACTTGTATTCTCTTGTCTTGCATGGTTCTTGTTATTCCATCTTTAAAATTGCTTTGAGGATGTTAATATTTAGACTAGATTTGATTCAATAATGTTTGTGATTTGATACTTGAAGTGTTGCAGCAATCCTTTAGTCCATACTTTTCACAACCAACTGATTGTTAGTTGCTTTGCAAAGTTAGCCTGGACTTCATATTCATTGTGCTTAGTTCAATTGTGAAGATTTTTTCATTTCCATTGTAATAAGGTTGTTTGAATGAATGCTCATGATTTGAAAATCTTAACACCTTAGAAGATTGCACTATTTTCTGTGAGATTACAGATCCATCTGGGTGGAGTGGAAATCAATTTTGAGGGATTGGTCCATTTCAGTGTTTATCATTTGCATTGTCAATCTTAGGAGTAGTATTAGATTTAGAAATCTCTTTAAAGCCCTAATCTTTTGTTATTTCTTTATGATTGAGTCAGATTTTGAGTTGAAGTATCATTACATTGTTAGATCTGATAAATTGAGATTCAGTATTTTACTTGTAGTAAGGTCCCATTGTGATTACCAACATTTTCACATTTGTCGCTAGGTTGTTCATGCATTGTCAAGACTTGACATTAGAGACCTTGGGGTTATCTCTTGAGGCTTGCTGATAGAGATTTACCTTTCAAGGGAGATAGGATTTCACATTCTGTCTGGGTTGTTGCTGTGCAAAAAACATCATCAGTAGTGTTATGGCCAACTTTGGTAAATGTTTCTAAGGTTGAGAATGATATAAAAGCAAGGCGAGTTGTGAAGAATTGTATGAAAGTGTGATGAAAAGTGACAAAAGTGTGCCACAAATCATACAAGTAGAAGTGTGTATGAGTAAGTTATGAGAGCAATTTTTTAGTGTGCTGAAGGTAGTGAATTGAAGGTTTTTGTAATCCTATGAATGTGATTTAATTGTTGTAGTGGATCTTTTGTTCTCTTTTATATCTATAGGCAGTGAGCCTCATTTTTGGACAGTGAGTCCTTTATAGGCAGCGTGCCTTTGTACTTGGACAGTGAGCCCTTAGTAGTGAGTCTTTGTATTTAGTTTATAATCTTTATATTGTGAGTTAACCCTCACTATGGTTTTTCCCTTATTGGGTTTTCCACGTAAAAATATGGTGTTCATTGTGTTGATTTACTTTCTGTTATCTATGTTTTATGCTCAGATTGAATAATAGAATAGTGTGGTTGAAGATTTGATAAGTGATAAAGTTTTGAGTTTAGATTTATGTGACAATTGATTCACCCCCCTCTTAGTTGTCCTACACCTATTTAACAATTGGTATCAAAGCTTGTGGTTCCTTGTTGTTGAGCTTAACTGCTTAAGAAAGATCTGATGGCGCACAAGTTTTTGATCCCTATGTTTGATGGAATTGACTAAAAAGATTGGAAGGGATAGATGAGATGATATATTATCTCTCTTGGTTTCAAGAGCTGGAAGGTGGTTGAGAATAAGTATACACCTCCACCTAGTGGTGTTAATACTACAAATGAGATCTCTACTTATGAAGAAAATGAGAGGGTGAAGTATGCGATTTGGAGTGGCCTATCTAAAAATGAGCGAATCAAGGTTAATTCTTTGGATACTGCATATGAAGTATGGAAGAAGCTGGAAGACATGTATGAAGGGAATGGAAAAGTGAAATTGACAAAGAGACTAGTGGAAAAGCATAGATTTGTGAACCTGAAAATAGAAGATAGTGAAGAATTTACAGGTTTCTTTCACATGGTTGAACAAATTGCAAATGAGGTTAGAAATCAAGGAGGAAAGCTAGCAGATGAAGACATAATAGAGAAGATCTTGATCACCCTACTGGATTGCTACAACGATAATATCTTGGTGATTGAAGAAATGTATGACCCTAATAAGTACACCTTGGAACACTTGTTTGACACCCTACAAGCATTTGAATTGAAAAAGTCCTAGAAATATGAAAAGATAGAAGAAAAGACAAAAATGACATTTAAGGCCATAAAGATTGAGGAGGAACCAAATATCGATGATGTTGATGAGTTAGAAGCTAACTTCACTAGGAAGTTGAAGAAAGGTACCAAAAAGTATAAAGGTATGTTTCCCTTTAAATGCTTTAGTTAAGGTAATATTGGTCATTATGCTTCAAGATGTTGGAATAGGGTTGCACATAAAAAGAACAAGGATTATAAGGATAAGGATAGGAAGGATAAGAAGTATAAGAAGGTATACTATGTTAAGGAAGAGGTAGGTATTTCTGATAGTGAATCTGAAAATGAGGTTGATGATAGTGAATGCTTATTCTTAGCTTTGGAAAATAAATTTGTATCCACTAACTCTAAAAAATGTGTAAGTAAGAAACCTCTAGAAGTTAAGAAGAATTGGATGGAAGGTACTCTGGTCACCGCATTTCATGCAAGACAGGATGAGGACTACTGGGTAATTGAAAGTGGATGTTCAAATCACATGACCAGAGATAAGAGTAAGTTCACTAAACTTGAAAAATATGATGGTGGTTTAGTCATGTTCGGTGATGATTCAAGAGCTAAGATCTGTGGTAAAGGTTCAATTAGTTTTGATGGAGTGCATAGTACTGATCATGTATATTATGTGAAGGGTTTGAGACATAATTTTTTGAGTGTTGGTCAAATGTGTATCAATGGATTTAAGCTTGTGTTTTAGAACAATACCTGTGAAATTAGAAAAGGATCCGGAAATGGAGATATGATTGCTGCTGGATGAAGAACTCATGGAAACATCTATCAGCTGAAAGGAGTTGATGGTCATTATCTTGTATCTCAGATCAGTGAAAGTTGGTTATGGCACCAAAGAATGGGACATGTGAATTTTGATAACCTAGTTAAGATCAGTAAGAAGGAGATAGTTCGAGGACTTCCTAGAATCACAAGACTTGCTTATACTATCTGCAGAAGTTGTCAACTGGGGAAGCAGACAAGATGTAGCTTTAAGGGAAAATAATATTCTACTACCGGTATGTTGGAGTTGGTACATACTGATATCTATGGTCCGACTAAGACTGGAAGCCTGAATGGTGATAAACATTTCATGTTGTTTATTGATGATTACACTCAAATGACATGGGTTTCTTTTCTCAAAGAAAAGAATTAGGCTCTGGATAGGTTTAAGGTATTCAAAGAAAGAGAGGAGAATGAAGTAAATTTGAAAATAAAATGTTTAAGATCAGATAAAGGTGGTAAATTCACTTCTGGTGAATTTAATGCATTATGTGAGAAGCATGGAATAAAAATATAGTATTCTGCTCTGAGAACCCCTCAACAGAAAGGAGTAGTTGAAAGGAAAAATAGAATAGTACATGAAGCTACTAGAACTATGATGAAATAATCCAATGTACTAGATGTATATTGGAGAGAAGTGATACATACTACTACTTATATTGTTAATAGAGTTTAGATTAGACACAACAACACAAAGACACCTTTTGAGTTATGGACTGGTAAGACTCCTATTGTGAAATATTATAAGGTATTTGGAAGTAGATGCTATATCAAAAGAGATGATGAAAATCTTGGAAAGTTTGATGCTAGATGTGATGAAGGAATATTTCTTGGATACACTACCACTGGAAAGGCATACAGACGCTTTAACAAAAGATTAAGGAATATTATTGAAAGTGATAATGTGAAAGTTGATGAAGGCATACACAAACCTATTGTGATAAGTGAAGTTGAACCTGATGATCCTATCTGTGGACATATACCTAAATAAAATAAGGAGGAAGAAGAAGAAGAAAAATAAGAAGTCAAACAAGTAGTAGAAGAAGAAGAGAATGAATCGAAACCTATTGTTAGACTTCCAAATATGTATAGAATAATCATCTAGAAGATTATATAATTGGAGACAAGAGTGAAGGTGTGAAGACAAGAAGCAAAGTTGTAGCTGAGGTAAATTTTTGTTTACTCTCTAAAATAGAAGCAAAATCTGTGAACGAAGCATGTGAAGATGAAAGTTGGATGAGAGCTATGAAAGATGAATTGTAGCAAATAGAGAAGAATCAAACATGGGAAATAGTACATAGGCCTATGAACAAGAATGTGATTGGTTCAAGATGGTTGTTTTGAAATAAGCTAAATGAAAATGGAGAAGTAGTAAGGAATAAAGAAAGATTGGTATGCAAAGGATATTCGCAAGTTGAAGGAATAGTTTTGAGGAAACATTTGCTCCTATGGAAAGAATGGAAGCCATTAGAATGTTTTTGGCATTTTCTACACACAATGAATTCAAGGTATATCACATGGATGTTAAGCTAGCTTTTCTAAATGGTGAGTTGGAGGAAGAGAAACCTAAAGGATTTAAGCTATCTGACAAACCAAACATGGTTTGTAAGCTAAAGAAGGCATTGTATGGATTGAAGAAAGCTCCCAGAGCTTGGTAAGCAATACTGGACAAATATCTAACAAAGTAAGGATTCAACAAAGGTTTTGCTAACAACAATCTCAACTTCAAAGTGCAAGGTAATAAGATGTTGATTGTAGTAGTTTATGTTGATGATATCATTTTTGCAGGAAATGAAGGCATGTGTAAAAAGTTTGTTGAAGAAATGCAGAAAGAATTTGAGATATCTATGATTGGTGAATTGAATTTCCTTCTTGGTCTACAAGTGAATCAAATTGACAAATGGATATTCATCTCACAATATAAGTATGTAAAAGAGTTGTTGAAAAAGTTTGGAATGGAGGATTCTAAACCGGTTTGTACTCCTATGGTAACCAGATGTAAATTGAACAAGGATGATGAAATGGATAAGAATAATCAGATCAAATATAGTTGCATGATTGGTGGACTACTATACCTTACTGCTAATAGACCAAATATTATGCATGTAGTGTTTATAGTTGCTATATTTCAAGCAGATCCTAGAGAAGCACATCTTATGGCTATAAAAAGAATATTTAGATATCTTAAAGGCACATCGGATTATGGATTGTGGTATCCTAAAAGTAATGATTTCAACCTGAGTGCTTATATAGATGCTAATTGGGCTGGATTTGTAGATGACCGAAAGAGTACCCGTGGTGGTGCTTTCTTTCTTGGTGAAAGACTAGTTTCATGGTTGAGTAAAATTAGCACTCAATTTCTTTATCCACTACATAGGCTGAATATATTGCTACAACATCTTGTTATACACAAGTTTTGTGGATGAAGAAAACTCTGAAAGACATTGGTATATGTTGATGGTGTTTTCTGCACAGCAACAACTCAGATAGAATGCAATATTCTATCTCTCTTGAAAGGTAATCTTCAACAACAAATTGCTGAAAATCACCCCAAGGTCTCTCGAGTGCCAGGTCACGACAATGCATAAACAACTCAGATAATATGCAAAAATGCTGGTAATCACAATCGGACCTTACTACAAGCAAACTGTATCTTTCCAATTTATCTAATTTTGTAATATTATGATCTTAAGTCCTAAATCTAACCAAATGATAAAGAAACAACAAAAGATGAGAGTGCAAGGAATATAATGAAATCTAAATTACTGCTAAGATGAACAATACAAATGATAAATACCTGGAATGGACCAATCTCAAATAACCAATTCTTGCTTAACCCATAATGCAATATCACAAGAAAGGTGCAATCTTCTAAGGTATACAGATTTTCAAATCATAGACATTCATCCATAATCAAACTAAGTACAAATAGATGTATGGTCTAGGTTGACTTCACCAGTCTACTACAATCAGATAGTTACTGGGAGTATAGACCAGAGATTGCTACAAACATTCCAAACATAAAACCATGAACATTATTCACCAAACTAATCTAATTCTAAATTTAACATCAAATCCTATATCTTCAAGCAATTTCGAAAGATGGAACAACAGGAACCATGCAAGATGAACTAACACAAAGAATTCACCAGAGAAACCACAATTCCTTCAATTGTATTAGATCACCAAAATGTAGCAACAACTCCACTGTTCTATGTTACAACATTTGCTCAAAAGAACTAACTACTATCTCTACTACAAAATGCTCTAGCTCTTCCTTAATCTAGCTTGCCTCTATTTTATGTCTAACTAACCCCTTACAAATGAGGTAGGAATGCCATTTATAGAGAACCCCCAAAACATGTCGGCCCAACCAAACATTTACAAAATAAAAATAGCCAAAACAAGTTGGCCTCAGGAATTTCAAAATAAGGCACACATTAAATGTCGATACATCATCAAGGTCGGCCAAAACATAGTCCCCAATGCAGCCCGGATCAACACATGCCCCATAATAATAGGGAAGCACAAATCTCCAAGTTGACATCAATTACCACCTCCCTTATCTTGATCCAATGATTCATGAACCCTCAAAAATGCTTTATCCAACTCACCAATAGGTGGCAAAGGTAGGATTTTGAGCCGACATTCAATTGATCCAATTTCTTCTTTTGACAGCTTGACCATTGTATCCCAATCACCCTTATATGCCAAGTACTTATCCACCATAGCCAGATAAGTAGCTGCATCATCCAATTGGTGCCCTGTCATAGAGTTTTCAATATTAGGGTCATAGACATCATGACACCATTCCCTCAATTGTTCTAAGCTCAGGTATTTAGTAGCAATATTCCTCCTGCCAGTCATTACCTCAAAAAAGGCGATGCATCCATTATAAACATTAGTTAGATTACCGTCCATTTGCTTCTTTTGTTTATAGATCTTCTTGATGGTTTTCTGTCAGATTTGCAGGGCTTCAAACCATTCCCAAGGCTCATTAACCCTAGATGAAGGAAGGATTCCATCAGTAGCCAGCTGATCTTTACCATACTCCATGATTGCTTTAGTTTTTTGCAATAAAAGATCAACATCCTCCTTATCCTGAGATAAAACATGCTCTAATAAATCTTTAGCCCTTATTGCATCCTTTCCAGTTGAAAGGATATCCTTTATTGCATCATCTCCTTTTTTCTGTACCTCCTTCAACCAATCTATTGTAGCCATGGTAGAAGCTTTCATCTTTTCTATTTCAGAAATGGTTTCCTTCAGCAAGAAACCAACAATAGTAGAGGAGGATGGGTGAAAGGACTGCAAAGGCTTCATTAGATCTTCTAGAAATTTCCTTAGCCTTTCATTCTCTTTCTTTAATTCATGTTTAGACTGTGTTTCCTTCCTCAATCTCCCAATGATCACTGCACTGGACCCCTCATATTCTTCAATATCTTGCTCCATAGAAACAGGCCCAAGATTGATAGTCTGTACATTATAATGCTTCCCAGTGACCTCATCTCTACTTTTATCAACAACAGGAGTAGCAATATGAATAACCCTATTACTAGTTTCATCCCTCTCGATCTTTCAAATCACCTTGGCTACCTTCTTCTTTCCCTTTCCAATCTTGGCCAACATTTCATCCCAGTTGAGAGGAGTGTCCTCAACAATGACCTATTTTCTTCTAACCTCCTTATCTATCCAATCCAGAATAGCAGGATCCACCCATATTTCATCCTTCTTGACCTCTTCACACTGCTCCACCGTCTCATCCTTTTCCTTCTCAGGAGATTTATCACCTTTGCTTTTCAGTTCTATTTCCTCTTCTTGTAGGGGTGAGGGAGTCCTAGCATGAACATCCTCCTTCTTAGGGGATCTGTTATCTTTACTACTCACAGGAGAATCCTCATATTGTACTAACGGATAAGGATGCACTTCTACATGTCCTGCCTCAAACTCAGCAGTTGCGCCATAAAGTTCTCCCTCCTTAAATGGTTATGCTTCTTCACTGGTCTCATGCTCTCCAGGAGTTGTCTCAGGCATACCTGGTGGAGGAGAGGTGTCTTTCTGTTGTTCTACAGTTGATGCCATTGGAAGAGGATCTATTTTTTAAATGGTTTCCTTGGGAGACAGAGTTCTCGATCTTCTTGAATAGACCCTAGTTTTTTCTCCCGAGCTCTCCACATCAACCACATGAGGATCCACCTTATCCTTAGAAGTTTCCTAACCTTTCTTCTTAGAAGCCCTGGTTTTCCTTGGCCTTTTTGGCTGTGGAGGAGCATCCTCTTTCTCTGCTTTCTCAAGTTCCTCCTCTTCAGAAGACTTACCTATTTTTATAGTATGGCTTCTCTTCTTTCCCCTAGGTTTTCTTTTCTTTTCAGGCTCATCTTCCTTGGGGCCTCTAATTTTAATCTTGAAAGGTGAGCTCACCTTAGTTTTGCTAGTAGAATCATCCTCACCTGATTCCTCTGAAGTGGAATGAGCATTCAAATTTCCCATCAGATTGAAGGTACAAGGTACCTTTTCACTTTCCAATTCCCATACTTTATGCTTCAACTAGGACTTGGTAGATTTCATAATAGGGTCCATTAATTCCTCCAGTTCAGTTATTTCCTTTTCTGACCAGTTTACCTCTCCAATGGGTCTGTCCTTGACTGACTCATATGCATGAACCTGGACTAAATTTACATCATCTTCCAATTGATCCGAAATTAACTTGACATTGTACATTCTGATCACATCAACTGGTAGCCTCGAATATCTTTTCTTTCTCACCTCAAAGTCATCCTTGATATTCACCCAATAGTCCTCTAGATCATCTTTATGGTGATATTCTTTGGTAGCTTTCTTCTGGGCTTCACCAGTAATATCAAAGTTCGCCCTCTTAGAATGGAAAGAGAACCCATAAGTACTCAATTCCTCTCCTGATGCATGAGCCGATTGGATGGAAGGACAAACCTCAACTATACCAATTTTCAAAGGAAAATCCCCACCAAACCCTATTTTGTGCTTCTCTCTTTTAACAACAGCATCAAAATCGCATATCTGCCGAGTAACCTCCAAAAGTATTACATGGTCAGTAGGATATCTTGGTAGTCTGTATGGAGCAGTTGGACATCCATCAATTCTGACATAGGAGAAAGTGGGAAATTGTATGAACTAAGCTCCGTACTTTTTGATCAGCTCCTTGGCTCCATCGGAAATTCTCACATGTTCTGCATTCTAAAGCAACCTAGTAATATGCATAGTAAATGCATCATTTGCTTTCTTATAATTTTGATTCCCCAGGTGCAACTCAGGGTACACCTCATAGATGACATCTTGTCCAAATGTTCCTTTTGGATTCAGTCCTCTATATGGATAAAATCTATGAATTATGTACATCACATAAGAGGACATGGTGAATTTTTTAGATTCCAGCACATCCCTCATTTGTCTGTCAATCATCGCACTGATAATCCCTACCCAGTGATAATTGATACCCTGCTCAATCTTGTTGATGACATGCACCATCCAATTCTCCAACACCCCAGCACTCCTCAAGCTGGCCATCCTACTCAATAGTGATTGCATCATATATGTGTTGTCGGAACTTGACCCTATGTAACTGCTTAGGCAATTTGGAGAAATGAGACTTTGACTTTTCAAGCTAGGAATTGATCATCTGCTGGGATTTGGTTGCCTCATCCTCATAGTACGTTCTATCCAAGTCCATGTCTAGGGCACACACACATGGTAAGTCTGGCATGTGAAATGCCTGGGCAATGGAAACATGATTAAAGTTTGCCAACACCCTTCCATCGGTGCTAACAATCCTCTGCAAATCAAAGTCATAGTGTCAAGCACACTCTAATATTAGTTCATAGCATTGAATTGTAGGAGGAAATCTAGCCACATGAGCCAATCTGGACTTCACCATCCCCTTGGTCAAGACTGATAAATCATTCTGAGCCGTCCTTTCCTTGAACTCTTCATATCTCCATGGTCCTACATTCGTATTCAAGACTTCTAACCAAACTGTAGCTATCTTACTATCAGGTGACTAACTTTTCACATCCATCCTTAACCTTTCCACATCTATAATCAAAGACCCTTTTGTGTCTCCCTTAGCCTTTCCTACTGCTGCTTTGCTCGATTCAGCCTGCATTCGTAAAAGAGCCTCACAAGAATCCAATTATCATCCATATCTCAGTCAAAGGTTAGCCTTGAAACCACATGAAACCATTAAGATCAATCATTAATCACCAATCCTAAAAGAACCAGGAAGATGAAGCAATCCAGAAAAATGAGGCAATCCAGAAAAATCCCGCTCGGGGCAGAATTCAGAGAAATCTGACCCAGACGGACTCCCGCTCCAAGGCACCATTCATCAAACAAATCATCGATACATACAAAAGAGATGCATAATTATCTTGAAATTCATCTATTTAGCAACAATAAATCATCATCCAACATCCAATTCATTGCTTCAATTTCAAAAATCAAAATGAAATGAAACCAGGCAGAAAACCGAAAAAATCTAGATGGCCCAGATTTCCACAGACAACTTGAAATTCTGGGAACTCATCATACTTCAGGAAATTGGACGAATCTGGGAAAATCTGTGCATGCAGGAATTCCACAGACACCTCAGAAACCCGACGACCGTTCAACGCACAGACCATTAATTGAGTAATCATACAAACCTCCCTATTTGGATTCCACGAAGGTAAACTCAACCTTAATGAGCTAAAATTCGATTGCATTTGGACTTAAACTTGTCAAAACTCTCAAGTGATTGATCCTTGCAACAAAATAATGATGCCCTAAGTTTGACAGCTAAACTTCCGCCATGAGAGCTAAAGTGAGCTCGAAATTCAAACTCAATCCCTTAAAATGATGAAACTAGGGCGCACTAGGGTCTAAAATGCTACGAACAAGGTTGAGCAAAACACAAGACAAGAGGATCATGACGACTTCACCAAACTTAAGAAATCTGGGAAAACATACCGAAACCCTAATCTTCACAAAATAGCAGGCTATGCGCCAACAGGCTAGGCCCTAACAAAAATACCTATGTAGACACCTAAAAATGGTCTGGAGAATCTAATTAATTAAATATGACTTATTTGATTAATTAATCTTAAATTCATCTACTTAGTAAATAAATAGAAATATTTATTTATATTAAGTTCATTATTAATTCTTTTATTTCTCTCTTAATTAAATAAACAAAATTAAAAACTTTGTTTTATTTAATTATTATCATTATTACTTCTTTTATACTTCTATCTTAAATTAAATACACAACTTAAATAATTTGTGTTATTTAATTACCTTATCACATTCCTTCTTAATTAAATAAAGATATTTAAAATATTTTATTTAATTATCATTTTCCTTTTGTTTTAATTTAATAAACAAACCCTATAGTTTGATTTATTAAATTATTCAATCCTCTTTTGCTAAATTTAAATGAATCAAAAATATTTAAATTTATGCATAAATCATATTCCTTTTATCACTCACCAATAAAATTAAATTTTCAAAATCTAATTAATTCTATTGTCATTCACGGGAAGAGCTTCGGGGACAAACCTACATGAAGTCCTCTCAACCACCTTTCCTCTCATCTTTCCTGGTGCTTTCATGGGGAGGAACAATCCTCCATGATCAACTCCATCTTCTCATCCCATGCCATTCAATTCTCCAGATTGAATCCCAGCCTTTTATCCCGTACCCCTATGCAAATGTGCTACCGTGAAAGCTATAAATATAGGTCTTTGGCTACAGGAAATGGATCCCAACTTGTGCAATCTTACTCTATAGGTTTTCCAAGCATTCAAGCATTCAACATTCATCCAGCATCCATCTAGAATCCATCCAGCATATTAATTCATTTAATTATGGCAGTCTACAGTAGTTTCTTTCTTAGAAGCTTTGTTGTAGAATCATTTTAGTTACATATTTAAATCATATAGGAATAGAATAGTTCAATTCTCATCCTCTAAGTGTCATTTCAATAGTCTAATTAGCTTCTAGAATCTAAGAGCAAAGTAGATTAGAGAGATCTTTAGAGTTAGAGAGCAATACGACATATTTCTGAAGATTTTTAGTTTAAATTAGTTTAAATTTATTAAATCTTAGATGCAATGTCTTATTTAGAAGTGTAGATGCATTGTTAGTTTGTTTAAACTCATTCCTACACTTACAATTTGGTGCCCACCGTGGGGCCTAACCCCATATTCTGCATAATTTTTGTGAAAAGTGTCTTACAGGTATCGGCGTGATAGTTTTTGTAGAACCGTGACATTTTATAGTGCGTCGACTGGATTTTATAGCACTTTGGTGGTCTATTCTAGCGCGTCCATCATTTGTTTTAGCGTGCCAATGGTCTGTTTTAGCGTGCCGACCTTTTATTGTAGCACGCCGCTCAATTGTTTTAGCGCACCACGTCACTGTTTCAGCGTGTAGATTCATTGTTTTAGTGCCTTGACTCTTTGTCTTTAAAATCTTTTTCTTTTATCTGGATCCGACGCGTCCTCAGTCAGATTTTGTTTTTTTTGTCTATTTTGGTTAAAATTTACCAATCCTAGGATAGAAAATGGATTAAAATTTACCATTCCTAGGATAGCAAATGGATAAAAATTGATCAATCCTAGAATAGAAACTTCACAATTTATTGTGGGATTAAAATTGAACATCATGCTTTTATGGAGCAATATCTCCATATAGATTAGCTAATTTGTCTTTTTGGGTTTTTAAAAGTGAAAAAAATTTCTCTGCTGTGATTGGGTGATAGGTTTATGCTCTCCCCTTAACTGGGTGCATCAGAATACCAGAATTACTTTTTCTTTATGCATTTTCAAGCTTTTGTTAAAACATTTAGACAAGCCTACCGTAGTGGGAAAAAGTACTCACCCTACAGGAACGACCTGAGTGGGGATAGCCAAAAGCCATGGTATTCCAACCCACTTAAAAATTTATGTGAATTTGGGGAAACCCTCTTTCAATGGAAGTGTGTAGGATAACCATCCCCAAAATCTTTGTTCTAAAGATTGGGAGGTTTCTCGAGGGAGTTTATCCATTTGCTGCTCCGAACGAAAACCCTCTCTAAGAACCTAGAAGTAGAAGCATGCTTGTCAGTTTCTAAACATTGTAATACTCGGTGGTGCAGGGGCAGGGAAGAATCTACCCTCAAGCACTCACCATATAATTACCAAGGACTGTTTGCTCAGGGGATCTAGTATCCACTTCCGTCACTTTGAAAACGCACCTGGAAAAGACAAAAATACGGGTGCCCTCTAGGGGGTGACATGGCTGTGTGAGTCAACGCAATTCCAAGATGTGGGCCATTCAAGTATATAATGATGACCTTTTGTCTCTAGGAGTGAGTCTATCTAAAGTGTCTTATCTATTATAAACCAGTGAAAATAAAAAAGAATCATGCTTGATTCTTAAGGACATACACTATTTATTTAGATTCTAGGATTTTAAGTCAACCATTCTATTCTTGCTTGCTATGTTTTCTTTCATTAAATTTAGATAAGATCATCACAAGAAACTTCAAAATCAAACACTTGTGAAATTCTCATTATTCGAGATTGGGTATCCACCAAATCTGTCAAGAAATCTCTTGTCAAACGAATCAGAAAGCCAAAGAAAACACTTACATACAAACAACTTCTGAGAAAGCAATGATTTTTATATCAAAGTAGGAAAGTTCTACTCCAACATAGGACTTTTATTCATAGATATCACGATTTCTCTAGAGGTTATACGGATGACTATGTTGTAGCTCCCTTAGATTCACAAGCATTTTATCAAAGAAGGGCTCTTAGGCAACACCACAATCATAGTCAAAGAATTCATCCAGAATACATCCCACAACCAGCCATACAATACGATACCAGACCAAGTGAGTTTCATAGAATAAGATAGTTTTCTATCTTAGTACCTCATGGTTCTATTCTAGTGCATCGCATCTCTGTTATAGCGCGTCACAACTCTGTTTTAGCACTTTGGGTCTCTATTCTAGCGTGTCACAGCTCTATTTTAGCGCATCGTAGCTCTATCTTAACGCCTCACTACTCTGTTATAGTGCCTCACAACTCTATTTTAGCGCGTCGAGTCTCTGTCATAGCGCGTCACAATTCTGTTCTAGCGCCTCACTACTCTGTTATAGTGCTTCGTGGCTCTATTTTAGCGCATCAAGTCTCTGTCCTAGTGCATCGCTTTTCTATTATAGCACCTCGCAACTCTGTTTTAGCTCCTCGGGTCTCTATTTTAGCACTCCAGAAAGTCAAAAAAAAAAAGAGTTAGTAAGATAGTTTGTCAGTTTTCCCATATTGAAAACAAGGTTTTCATTAGCCCAAAACATTTTTTTTTTCAAAACACTTCAATCATACAAAAAGAAAACTTTACTATTATGCCTAGGTCTTAAAACATCTTGCAAAGTGTCCTTATCACTAAATCTGAGATTTTGTGTCAAAATTTCCCTATCAAGGATTTTATCATCCTTCCATCACAAAACTAGACACAACTAAATTATATTTTTTATCAAAAAACTTTGACACTTATCCAATCAAAAAAATCCAAGATGAAAGTCTAGAGTAAAACTTTAAAACGTTTGTATGCCTATTTTCACACGATCAGCATATCAAAGACAACAACAAGAAGAAAATGAAAGAATAGCAGCCATGGCTAAAGAAAACCCTTGGGGACAATACAATAACACTGATCCTCTCACTAATTCACAAGAGAAATAAATAACTGTAGAAGAAATCGAGAAAGTTCAACAAGACCCTCATTTCCATAAATTTATGGAAAAGATGCTAGAGCAAGATATGGAAAAGTATCTTCTGTTATTAGCTGACAAAGGTGCTAAGCTTCCTAAATACTTTGATGTAAATCAACTCAAGGAAACAACCACACCTAACCCAACTAGTATAGAAAATCCAAATCAAATAGATGCTTTGACAAAACAAATCCAACAATTACAATTGCAGTTCCAAAATATCCAACAAGGGCCAACAAAAAGATATTCCTTACAAGACATTTTCCCTTATCCATTTGACCCAAGCATTAACATGATACCATTTCCATGGTATTGTGAATACCCGACATACAACAAATACAATGGGAGAACCGATCCATTTGATCATGTGCGGGAATTTAGAGCCATGAGCATAGAGTTCACACACGAGGACTCTTACTACGATTATTCCAAGAAGCTTAGGAAACACTTGCATGGAGTGGTTTTCTAAAATGGAACTCGAGATCCAATCTTTTGAAGAACTGATCAATAGGTTCATAATGCACTTCTCATTCAACATCCAACATGGGGTGACCTTAAAAGAACTCTACAACACCAAACAAGCAAAGGGTGAAAAGTTTCTTTCCTTTCTCCAATGATGGAGAAGGCTATTTGCTAAATACCCTAGATCTATTCCTGAAGAGGAGAAGATAGAGATGTTCATTGATAACTTAGTGGATGACATGAATTACAGATTGGACTTACAATGTCCGTCTACATTTGAACAGGTTATCGAAAAGGGACTCAAAATCGAAGAGGCTCTAATCAAAAGAGGAACAATCAAACACTTCATTGAAGGTTCAAACAATAGCAATTCCTCTAACAACAACAACGAAAAGCCAAGATTTTGGCAAAAGAATAAGAATACTGATACCATGATCGATACACACACGTCCAAACCAGTATTCACCTTGACACCAACCACTACAAACAAACAAAACAATGATCTTAATGTCAAACAAAGTAGTGCTCAAGGAAATAATCAAAACAATGGAGAAACAAAAACCCAATCATTCCAACGACCATCCAATAAATGAAAATTCACACCATTAGGGAAATCATTGGAATCAGTCCTCAAAGAACTTTTAGATGAGAAACTTATTCAAGTACAAGAGGCTAGGAATTGGGACCCTCAAGTCAAACCATCATGGTGGAATGACTCACATTACTATCACTACCATCAAAATAAAGGCCACATGACTGAAAATTGTTGGCAGTTAAAACATGCGGTACAAGACCTTATAGATCAAAAGAAAGTATTCGTAGAGGGACACCAAACAAACAAAGATCATACAACATTCAAAAATCCTCTACCCAATTATTAGAAGGGAGAATCCTCTTCCGCAAACACCAAAGGTAAGAATGTTGGCTATGTTTATGACACAATGATCCTTTGTCTTTCTGATGCCAAGGAGGATGAAGAGTTATACAATCAAATCAATCGAAATAATGACATTACACCTACAAATTTGGTACAACATATGGAAAAATCTGAAAACCAAATTAATGTAATCACACTCAAAGGGAAACAAGAGTACCAACTAGTTAATGTCACAACAAGGGCACAATCCAAAGTTATATTGAAAGGAGCATCATTATCATCCCAATTTGTAGATCCTCCCCCCAATCAATATAATCTCATCGATCAATTATAGAAAATACCAGTGCAAATATCCATCTTGGAACTTTTAAAGATCTCCCCATCGCACAAAGAGGTTCTTGAGCAAGCTCTTGTATCAACCACGGTACCGAACAATTTGGATGTATGTCAATTCCAAGCTATGGTGGGACATCTATCTGCACCTCATTGCCTTTCATTTTCCGAACATGATGTATCACTCACCCATCCACATAATTCCGCCCTTCACATTGAAGTCCTCATCCATAAACACCGTGTAAAGCGTGTCCTAATAGATGGAGGGGCTGGTTTAAATATTTGTAACTTAAAGCTAATTCGTGCACTAGGATACTCATATGAAGCCATTGATACAAGAAGAAAAATCACAATCAAAGCATATGATGAGGAAGAAAGATCCTCTAAAGGGTTGATCATATTACCCATTCAAGTGGGACCTATTGTCCAAAATGTGGTTTGTCAAGTCTTAGATAGGGAACTGACATACAACATACTGTTGGGACATCCTTGGATTCATGATATGCAAGTAGTACCTTCCAAATATCATCAGTGCCTAAAATTTCCCGTCAATGGACAGAAGGTAACAATCACAGCAGACTATAATGACACCCAAGCTTGTCATACATTGAAAACATCTCAGGATACATTGATAGCTCACAATAGAGAAGTTAGCACATCAGATTCATCTAATGGTGAGAAACATCAAAGCTTCATATCAAAGTGGCTTCCAAGACAACAAAAATCACAAGAGATTAGGGTGGCACAATCTAACCCTTCAAATATGGAAGAACAATTGGCTTCAGTCTCACACCAATTCACCAACAAAGTATAGATAAGTGATGAAGGAATAAGTGATATGGTGTTGGACACTCTTTCTATCTATCACAGATGTTACCCTCCTTACAAACGTATGGACAACCATCTACAACCACCCAAAAATTAGCACAATCTACAATGGCATTAGATAGCAGATTTGTAAAAGCTGGAAACTTAAATGAAGAATCAGAAGATAAGGCCACACTAAATTGGATTTATAGGGATGAGGAAGCTTCCACTTTCATGAGTAATATCATAGAGACAAATCAATATGGAAAGGGAAAAACTATTCTAGAGAAGATGGGATATTCAGGACAGGGACCTCTTGGGTTAAGGAAACAAGGCATAACAGAACCAATCCAGCCTCTCACGCTCCAACATAAGGATAAAACTGGACTAGGATATGCAGCAGAACAAGGATCTCTTGACCGAGGGAAAAAAAGTGTAACAGAACCAATCCAAGTTCTCACAATTCAGCAAAATGGTAGAACTGGACTAGGATACACAGAAGAAGCAAGAGCAGAAATCACCAAGAAAACTATGGAGCATATTCTTTAAATGAGAGATAACTTTGAAACAAATTCAAATGAATATGAGTGGGACAACTTATCAGATGTTTCCTATGAAGATATTCAGATCGACATTATCAAAAAATATACCCCCAAAAGTGAGGAGGGTCAAAGCTCGAGTTTTAATTCTATTGTCTTTGAAACACAAATTTTTGATGACTCAAGTGAAGATGAACATACATCGATTGAGATAAATGATGCAGAAGAAAATACCTTCGTAGGCCTCGACATAACCATTAACAACCTAGATGACATTTTCGTCTGAGCTTTCACAATCGTTGACCTCAACCCATCTAATGATTCATTGCCTTTACTACATCCCGATCTTATCGAGTGGGAACCCCAACACCCCATCAATCTCCCTGTTTTTGACAATGATACCGCTATTATTAACTACCTTTGCTGTGAGGAATCTAATACTTGTTCTACCAATGCTTCTTTTAACAATGCTTTTAGGCAGGAGGATACCAATCTTTCCAGTTGCAAAAATATGGAAATAAAAAATGGATCTAATGGTGAAAACCATTCTATGGCAGTATTTGATCCTAAAATAGTAAAAACAAAGAATGCATCCAATGGTGAAAACCTCATTGAGGCACCAAAGGATGGAAGGTTTGACATCCTCCCACAACATCACCATGAAAGATCATCAGTCTTGATAGAACCCACACAGTCTATTGATAGTGGCACAACAAAGAAAGTAAGAATACTACACCTGGCAGCATCCATGACAGATACATAAAAGCTAGATTTTATCAAATTCTTTGAAGAACAATTCATCAATTTTGCTTGGTCATACTTTGACATGCTAGCCTTAGACACAGATCTCATTATGCATCACTTATCCTTACCAGCTGGCACTAAACCAATAAAACATAAACTAAGAAAAATGCATCCACATGTTGCATTATTGGTTAAAAATGATTTGAAGAAACTACTAGATGTTGGATTTATCAGATCTATTGATTATGTTGAATGGATATCCAACATTGTACCTATTTCAAAACCAGATCACACCATCAGAATATATACTGATTTCCAAGATTTAAATAAAGCATGTCCAAAGGATGATTTTCCTTTGCCAAACATAGACATGATTGTAGATTTAACAGCTGGCCATCAAATGCTATCACTCATGGATGGATTTTCACGATACAATCAAATCAAAATAGCTCCTGAAGACCAAGAAAATACATCATTTACATGTCCATGGGGCACCTTTTGCTGGAATGTCATGCCTTTTGGGTTAAAGAATGCAGGAGCTACATACCAGCGAGCTATGACAACAATATTCCATGACATGATGCACACCTTCATGGAAGACTATGTGGATGATATCTTAGCCAAGTCTCACACCAGGGAAGGACATCTAGAGATACTAGCCAAAATATTTGACAGGTTGGGGAAATTTAAAGTTAGATTAAATCCTAAGAAATGTGCCTTTGGAGTAACATCATCAAAACTCCTTGGATACATAGTTTCTACAAAAGGAATTGAAGTAGATCCAACAAAAGTTAAGGCCATCGTGGAAATGCCACCTCCTAAGAATATCAGTACATTAAGATCTCTACAAGGCCGACTACAGTCCATCAAAAGATTCATCTCTCAACTAGCAGATTGGTGTCATCCATTCAACCATCTTTTGCATAAAAACATGTCTTTTAAATGGGATGAACAGTGTGAGAATACTTTCAATCACATCAAGCATTATTTAATGACACCACCAATCTTGGTGCCACCAAGTGAAGACAAGCCATTGTTGCTATATATCGCAACAACAGATATTTCCTTAGGAGCCTTGCTAGCACAAGAGGATAAAGAAGGAAAGGAACAGGCAATATACTATATCAGCAGGACACTCAATGGACATGAAGTAAACTACACCTTCATTGAAAAATCATGCTTAGCAGTAATATTTACAAAACAAAAATTGTGACACTATATGCTCACTCACACTGTCAAGCTCGTTTCAAAAATTGATCCCCTCAAGTATTTACTGAGCAAAGCAGCTTTAACAGGAAGGTTGGCAAAGTGGGTCATGCTCCTCAGTGAGTTTGACATTCAGTATGTTGAAAGGCGAGCTATCAAAGGACAAGTCATCACCGACCAATTAGCAGAAGCTCCATTCTCAGACAGTCATCCTATGACCATGGAATTTCCTGATGCGGATATCCTCAACGTTACAACACAACCATGGAAACTCTACTTTGATGGATCCTACACACAACATGGATCAGGGGCAGGAATTCTATTTGTCACACCTCTTGGGCACACAATTCCATGATCTTACAAGCTTACCTTTTGTTGCACTAACAATGTGGCAGAATATGAAGCTTTAATCCTTGGAATTAAAGTGGCTACTGACTGAAAAATCACAGAACTACAAGTGTATGGAGACTCTCAGTTAATCATCTATCAAGTCAACAATGATTACCAAACTAAGGATGACACATTGATTTTATACAAGAGACTGGTAGATGATCTAAGAAAATACTTCATAGAAATCAAATTTGAGCATATACCAAGTTCAGAGAATAAAGCAATAGATGCCATGGCCATAATAGCATCTCTTCTACAAATGCCCGAAACACAATATCGTTATCGATTTATTGTGGAACAAGTGTCAAATCCTGCATACGCAAATCCCAAATCCCAAACCATAGTCTTTTTGGATAGTGCCCGATCTTCCATTTATGGAGATGTTTATACTTATCTAAAAAATAATATCTTACCACCAGATCTTTCTCGCAACCAAAAGCGCAACTTCATATGCCAATCCGCCAAACATACCATTATTGCTGACACCCTTTACTGTCAAGGCCTAGATGGTACTCTTTTGCGTTATTTAGAACATAACGAATCTGCTTCTGCCTTACATGAGGTCCATGAAGGAATTTGTGGTACACATTCAAGCGGATTATCTTTAGCCAAGAAACTCCTTTGTTTGAGGTATCACTAGCCACACATGGAGCAAGAATCTTATAAGTTTGTCAAGAGATGTCAAAAATGTCAGATTCATGGGAATCTTATACATGCACCAGCACAGGAGCTCCATCCATTCACAACTACATGGCCTTTATGTCAATGGGGGTTGGATTTGGTAGGAAAAATTAACCCATCTTCATCTAATGGACATAAGTTCATTATCACCGCAACATAATATTTTACAAAATGGGTGGAGGCAGTTCCCTTAACCACAATCACTGGGAAGCAAATATCATCTTTCATACTTAATTATCTCATTTGTAGATATGGGATACCCCAGTCAATCATCACAGATAATGGCAGGCCTTTCAAAAACCAAGACGTCCAAGAGCTGTGTGAAAATTTCCACATCCAACATTGCTTTTCAACCCCTTATTACTCTCAAGGTAATGGACAGGCAGAAGCTTCAAACAAAACAATACTAAAGATTCTCAAGAAGACTGTAAAGGAGGTAGGGCGTGATTGGCATGTTTAGCTTAACCCTGCTCTTTGGGCTTATAGGACTAGCATCAGAACACCAACAAGAGCTACACCATATGCTCTTGTCTATGGATCAGAAGCAATATTACCTATCAAAGTAGAAATTCCATCCCTTTGAGTTTCACTAAAGGGACTCATTTCAGATGAGGATTATAGGATCTCTAGACTCCAATAATTAGAGCTACTTGATGAACATCGACAACAAGCTGTCAATCATTTGATAGCCTATCAACAAAGAATGTCTAGGAACTATAATCATAGGGTTAAGCCTAGAGTCTTCTAGATCAGAGAGTTGGTCCTATGGAAAAACCCTAGAAATCAAGTAGACAGAGAAAAGAAGGGAAAGTTTAAACCTAACTGGATAGGGCCTTATGTCATCATATCAGTCTATGGATCAGGAGCATACCGGCTGTCTACACCAGAAGGAGACATGTTGGAGGAACCCATGAACAACATTCATCTCAGGTGATTCTACACTTGAAGGATACCTAGTGCACGGTCAGTAAAGTTTCTCTTGATGAAAACCTAGCAAACAAGCGTCATGATGACAGAAAAACAAAAAAAAGAAAAAAATATAAAAAAAAAGGGAGGGATACAATAAAAACAAGTGATGAAAACCTGGCAAACAGGCGCTACTTGTGATTTTCACTAGCTCTTCTATCTATTAGGTACAATCTTGTTACGATTATTTCCTTTCATATCATTTCCATCTATCATTTGAGATAATCATTATCACTATCCATATCATAGCAGGGATATCATATTTTACCCTGGCTTGGGGGCAACATCCTAGTGTTATTTGGTACAATGGACTTTCAGCTTAAATGGAAAGGCAATCAAACATGACAACACCAAGTGACGATACTTGAAAAGTAACCAAAAACATCAGAAAATCCATCAAAATACAAAAATATTAGAAAATCAAAAAACCAAAAACATCAGAAAATCAAAAACCAAAAAAACATCAGAAAATCAAAATCCAAAAATATCAGAAAATCAAAATCCAAAAACATTAGAAAATCCATGCGAAAACATTCATAAAATCAAAAAACACAAAAATAGAGTCTACATTAGTCAGAAAATGGAGTATGTATTAGTCGAACTACGTGGTCTCTGCGTGTATAACGTAGGCAAGACTAATCTTTGATCAGTCCTCGAGACCCCTAGGATAGATCTTTAGGTTACATCATTTGGTCGAACATCTGAGAATATCATGCAAACATCAGCACACACATTTCAACATCGATGATCTAATTTGAATAATGATTTGAAAATACATTAAGTAGAATTTGAATTGTTGTACTTTTCATTTTATCATTTACTTATCATTTCTTTGGAGCTACTCAATGATGTTTTGAACTAGAGAAGCAAGGAAGGAGAATGATACTTTTCTTTGTTTGTTGTTTGTGAGTTAGTCATTATTATTTTGTGAATTATCACGGGAAGTGCTCTACCAAGTATCATGGATGACATTCTGATTCACTTAAGAAAATGATTAATTCTTGTTTGTTTACGCAAGAAATGCTCAGGTCATCTCGGTTTAATTATACCTTGATGCTTGTGTTTACTTGCAATATCAAATATCATGAAAGAAATACTCAGGTCATCATTGGTCTATCTCATATCATTGATGCTTGTATTCACTTTCAACATTTTAAAAGCTCAGTGATGATACAAAGCAGAATAAAAAGATTGTTGAAATGACACTTAGGTTTGCATTGATAAAATAGGTTTGCATGGTAAAAATAGATTGCATTCATAATAATACATCTGCAGAGTATTGGTTGCACAAGTTACAAGGATTCATTTGCAAATAATGTTATCTTTTCTTATTAAAGATTGAGTATACTTGACACATACAATTTTCATAATGGCGCCATATAAAATCATTTCTTCATCTCATCATAAATTGCACAATAAAAATCTCATTTCATGATGTCATATGCACGTTATGTTTCATCATTCATTACATTTATCATTTGCATCTCATCACATTGTCATTATCATATAATTGCAAAATCATCATTCATTGCATACATCATTCATTTACATCTCATTTTATCTATCATATGTTGCATTTCATCCATACATCATGCATTACATCTCATTTCATATATCATACATTGCATTACATCCATACATCATTCATTTACATCATACATTACATTTCATCCATACATCATTCATTTCCACCTCATTTTATCTATCATACATTGCATTTCATCCATACATCATGCATTACATCTCATTTCATATATTATACATTGCATTTCATTAAGAAAAGAAATACATCATCAATATCATATCACATCATCATCAATACATCTATACAATCTAGTATAATAAATCATCATAAAACATAAAAATTAAAAAATGCATCCATCACATAAATCATATAGAACACATCATAGATCAATCGAACCGCTGCACATATATATCTCATCAATTGTCAAGTATACAATGAAGTCTGAAAATGATGAAAATAACATCATATTAAAAATGGTTGTATATATCTCTCGAAGGGTACACAAATGATCTCAAGTGGTACTCACACTAGAAGGAGCAGGTCTTGTGTTAGTATCATGACCACCACCAGATATCCTAGGATCTCTCAGATCTCTCAGATCTTTTGAAAGAGGCTATGTCATGCCTTTGCTCACTGTCCTTGAACGAGTTCTCTCTGAGCAGGACTGGGCATAACTGACTCTCTACTCTAGGGGGCAAAGCTCATGATAGTGGCTCCTATAAAACTCAATCTCAACACCTGCCCGCATAGCCTTTCGCATGTAATCAGCCACAGAGGTCCCATCTGCCACTCTCTGTAATCTCTCTACAGTAGCCTGTGCTGTCTCTGCTGCCTTTCTGACAGTATCTCACTTTGCAGTCAAGGCTGTAATCTGTGCCTGAGTAGTGGTCAACTGTGTTCGTGCACCTACTAGCTGAGCTTGTGCTGTCGCTGCTACTTGTATAGCCTCATCTCTCTCACCAATCAAAGAGGTAATCTGTGTCTGTGTAGTAGCTAGCTGTGCCTGCATCTGGAACTGGGTCTGTGCTAATAATCCCTGCACCTGTGCTAGCTATCCCTATAAGGTCTGAACCTACACATGTAAACCCACAACCTCTGATCGCTCTACTAAAGAGGAAGCAATGGCCTGCCTCTTACGAGGAACACTAGATGATGGCTCTGAAGTACCTGCAACACTCGGTCTCCCCTCATCTCTGCCATCATCATCACTGCTATCATCACTGCTACCATCACTGTCATTATCACTGCCACTCTCATCACTGCCCTCCACGTCAACATCTACATCTTCCTCTCTCCCTCATCTTTGACCACCCTGACACCCCCTGCAATTGCTGGTGCTGGTGCTGGTGCTGGTGCTGGTGCTGGTACTGGTACTAGCTCATCTGGAATGGTAATATGAGGAGGAGGGTGTAGAGCCAAATATTTTCCATACTCAGGAGTAACGGGTGCTTCAACAATGTCTCGTCGCATATCCCATGCCGATGGCTATAGAACATGATAACCCTCAACAAGTGCCCCCATAAGGCAAGCATGGACCCCAATCACTGGCATCTATCCGTCATCGTCCATAATGCGCTACTCCCTATGGCATACACTGAATGATCCCATACTGCCTGTAGACGCAGCGAAACAGGAATCGCTCCAAAACCTTGGAGCTCTTCCCAATCAAATACATGGAGTCAGCCAAAAATCCCAACTCGATATCATCATCATCCCAGTCATCACAATCCAAATAAGGATGCCAGGTCACTTTCTCCACATCATCAAGAATCCGTCTCCAATAATCTAGCTTACCCATCATATGCTGGGTAGGCTTGCCTCTGTAGCAAAACACATAAGGTCTCATTGTTGGTCTCGATAACACCAGTACAGGACATGTGACAACAATATGCTCCCATGCCCATACCTGAAGAAGTGTAGCTCTGGCTGATAAACTACTGCCTCCAAGGTACACGATCCAGTGTAAATCATGATATAGCTGAGCAAGCATACACATGCCCCAAGCATATCTCATCCTGTGTGCTACCATACCCTCTAATACCCAACCCCATCCGAGAGATAGACCCTTTGACCTCTTATCAAGACAAAGGAATCCACCAATGAAGCCTGCCAAAACTAAAGGAAGTGGAGCATAAGAATTATACATCTCTACCCATGGGATCCAAACTCCTGCAATATGAGGATCCTGAAAAAATCTCCGAAGAGACTCTATCCCACCAACCTCCTCTGAATCATGCATGATAATCTCCCCAACAAAAGGAATGTGAAGAATACACCATACATCCTTTGGCATCACAGTCATCTCACCAGTAGGTAAGTGGAAGGTGTTGTGGTCACTGTGCCACCGCTCTGCTAAAACTGTCAGTAGACCCCTATTAAGTCTAATATGGGGCATATCCAGTAATGAGGCTAAACCACAATCACTAATATGTTGCCTCTCATCAGGTGAAAGTCATGGTATCATATCAAAAGACTAGGGGAACTGCTCTTGCACCTGAACAACATCTAAATGCTCTTGTTATCATAAAAACATTTTACAGATCAATATGTTATCAATTAGAATATCAAACATCATGAAGTCATCAATTTCTAAAAATTGTGCTTTACTTATCAAACAATCAATTTATCAGGAAGGAAACCTCATCTATCAATCAGGTTCATTCCTTCAAAAATATTAATTATTCCTCGCCTATCATGAGGGTAATTATTATCAATCAATGGATCTCGCTCATCATGAGATCGTTTACCATTTATTTAGTCAGATCAAACTAAAATAGATGGAATCAACAAAAAATTGACAAAATAAAAATCAAATTGCTCAATTTTTCATCAATTTGTTTTTCAAGCGCTAAAACTACTGGGGCGCTATGCAATTTAGTTGGCATGCTATAACAAAGCTCGGGAGTGCTAAAACTACTAGGGCACTACAAAATCCTCCTGAAGCACTGCAGAATCAACCTAATGTGCTAAAACTACTGGAGCACTACAAAATTCGACTGGCATGCTGCAGAATCAATCTATCGTCCTACAACTCTTACGCGCTATCCTAACCTACTGACGCTCTATAGATTTCTGTTGGCACACTACAATAGATTATGGATGTGCTAAATTGTGCCTACCGGGCACTAAAATGGTTAAAACATATGAAAAATGAACAAAAATGTACAAGCGTGAATTACGAGGAGGATTTGGGGTACGTACTGGAGGTCCATAATTGACTGAATTTTGGTGACGTCGCACACACTCGAGTCGGTGGGTGTGGTAAGGGATCGGCATCCTAATGCTCTAGCACTCTAAGGGTCTCTATCACAAGTTTATCAAAATCAAATGCACAAATGACTTTTGAAAATGACCTTTTGAGCATTTATAGGTTATTTTTGTGGGATTTTCATGGGATTTATTTATTTTTCCTTCTGAAGAATTAATTCTTATCTATCACAGGGGTAGTTTTGGACAATTTTGTTAGGAGATAAATTGTTTCTTCATCAAGTCATCATCAAATCATCAAATCATCATACAAATTCAAAATTTTTGAAAAATCATAAAAAAATTCAAAATTTATCAATTTATCTCCCGTGGGGGCATATATCGCTATCATTTCAAAATTCAACATCTGAGAAAAATCAGGGGCATATTTTAAACTCCTCGTCAATACTGGCAGCTAAAGCAAAATTATTCTTTGAAGCAATGCGTAAACACATCACTTCAAAGAGGGGCAAAATGTAGACACCTAAAAATGGTCTGGAGAATCTAATTAATTAAATATGATTTATTTGATTAATTAATCTTAAATTCATCTACTTAGCAAATAAATAGAAATATTTATTTATATTAAGTTCATTATTAATTCTTTTATTTCTCTCTTAATTAAATAAACAAAATTAAAAACTTTATTTTATTTAATTATTATCATTATTACTTCTTTTATACTTCTATCTTAAATTAAATACACAAATTAAATAATTTGTGTTATTTAATTACCTTATCACATTTCTTCTGAATTAAATAAAGATATTCTAAAATCTTTTATTTAATCATCATTTTCCTTTTGTTTTAATTTAATAAACAAACCCTATAGTTTGATTTATTAAATTATTCAATCCTTTTTTGCTAAATTTAAATGAATCAAAAATATTTAAATTTATGCATAAATCATATTCCTTTTATCACTCACCAATAAAATTAAATTTTCAAAATCTAATTAATTCTATTGTCATTCACGGGAAGAGCTTCGGGAACAAACCTGCAGGAAGTCCTCTCAACCACCTTTCCTCTCATCTTGCCTGGTGCTTTCATGGGGAGGAACAATCCTCTATGATCATCTCCATCTTCTCATCCCATGCCATTCAATTCTTCAGATTGAATCCTAGCCTTTTATCCCTTACCCCTGTACAAATGTGTTGCTGTGAAAGCTATAAATACAGGTCTTTGGCTACAGGAAATGGATCCCAACTTGTGCAATCTTACTCTACAGGTTTTCCAAGCATTCAAGCATTTAGCATTCATCCAGCATCCATCTAGAATCCATCCAGCATCTTAATTCATTTAATTATGGTAGTCTACAGTAGTTTCTTTCTTAGAAGCTTTGCTATAGAATCGTTTTAGTTACATATTTAAATCATATAGGAATAGAATAGTTCAATTCTCATCCTCTAAGTGTCATTTCAATAGTCAAATTAGCTTCTAGAATCTAAGAGCAAAGTAGATTAGAGAGATCTTTAGAGTTAGAGAGCAATAGGACAGATTTCTAAATATTTTTAGTTTAAATTAGTTTAAATTTCTTAAATCTTAGATGCAATGTTTTATTTAGAAGTGTAGATGCATTGTTAGTTTGTTTAAACTCATTCCTACATGTTGACGGTGTTTTCTGCACAGCAACAACTCAGACATAATGCAATATTCTATCTCTCTTGAAAGGTTATTTTCAATAATAAATCACCGAAAATTACCCCAAGGTCTCTCGGGTGTTAGGTCATAACAGTGCATAAACAGCTCAGATAATTATGTGAAAATGCTGGTAATCACAAAGGGACCTTACTACAAGCAAACTGTATCTTTCAACTTATCAGATCTAATAATATAATGATCTTAAATCCTAAATCTAACCAAATGATAAAGAAACAACAAAAGATAAGGGTGTGAGGATATAATAGAATCTAAACTACTCCTAGAATGAACAATGTAAACAGCAGATATTTGGAATGGACCTATCTCAACTAACTGATTCTTGATCAACCCACAATGCAATCTTACAAGAACGGTGCAATCTTCTAAGGTATTTGAATTTTCAAATCATAGACTTGCATCTACAATCAAACTTAAGTACATTGAATATATATGGTCCAGGTTGACTTCACCAGCCTACTACAATCAGATAGTTACTGGGAGTATAGACCAGAGATAGCTACAAATATTCCAAATATGAAATCATAAACATCATGCATCCAACTGAAACTGATTTATGTCTAAATACTAAACCCTAGATTTCCAAGAAATTTGAAAGATAGAACAAAAGAACCACACAAGATGAAATAACACAAGAGATTACACCAGGAAAACCACAATGTCTTCAATTGTATTAATCACCAAAATGTTGCAACAATTCAACTGTTCTGATACAGAATTTGCTTCAAGAAACTGAATATTACTTCTAAGGAAAATGCTCTAACTATTGCTCTCACTTCTCTACTACTGTCTAGCTAATGTCTAACTCTTTACAATGAGGCAAGAATGCCTATTAATAGAAAATCCCAAGGTATGTCGGCCTAGCCAAATATTTTTACAAAATAATAAAAATCCGTCAAAATAGGTCGGCCAAGGAAAAACGAACTAAGGCACACATTAAATGCCATCATCCAAGTCGGCTTTGACATAGTCCCCAAGGAAGTCCGGTCTAATGCATGCCCTATGATAATAGGGAAGCACAAATCTCGAAATGAGCATTAACTGCTACTCCCTTTATCTTTCTTCTGAATTGATGACCCTTGGACCTTCAAGAATACTCCATCCAACTCAACAACTGGTGGCAATGGCAAGACCCTGAGTCAGCATTTAATTGAGTCTATTTCCTCTTTGGACCGCTCAACAGTCTTGTTCCAATCTTCCCTACTGGCCATATATCTGTCCATCACTACCATGTAGGTGGTTGCATCATCAAGTAGGTGGCCGATGACAGCTCCATCAGCATCTGGGGCATAAATTTTATGCCACCACTCCTTCAATTGTTCCAAGCTTAGATATTTGGGAGCTATCTTCTTCCTCCCTGTCATTACCTCAAAGAAAGCAATGCATCCATCATAGATCGCAGTAAGCTCACCATCAATTGACTTCCTTTGTTTTTGTATCTTCTTCAGAGCCTTCTGCCTGATCTGCAGTGCCTCGAACCATTCCCACGGCTCATCCAACCTAGAGGAAGGAAGGATTCCATCCTTAGCCAATTGCTCTTTACCATGCCCCAGGATAACCTTCGATTTATGCAACAGGAGGTCCATGTCATCCTTATCCTGAGACAGGATATGCTCTAACAACTCCTTTGCCCAGACTGCATCCTTTCCTACAGATAAAATCTCCTTAATAACATCATCCCCTTTTGTTTGGACATCCACCAGCCAATCTATGACAACTTGAGCTGAGGCCTTCATCTTTTCGATCCCAGAGATTGTTTCCTTAGGCAGAAAACTAGGAGTGGCAGAAGAAGAAGGGTGGAGAGACTGCAAAGGTTTCATGACCTCCTCCAAGCATTTCCTTAACCTTTCATTCTCCCTCTTCAGTTCACATTTAGTCTGAGTCTCTCTCTTCAATCTGTCAACAATCACTGCACTAGATCCTTCAAACTCCTCAATATCCTGTTCCATGGACGCAGGCCCGAGGTTGATAGTCTGGACATTATAGTCCTGGCCTATAACATCCTCTCTCATTTTGTCTATGGTAGGAGTGACAATGTGGACTACCCTGTTGTGCATTTCATCCCTTTCCACCCTTGAGATCACCTTGGCAGCTTTCTTTTTCTTTCCTTTGCCAATTTTTGACAACATCTCATCCCAGTCCAAGGGAGTATCTTCAACAATCACTTGCTTCTTCCTTGCAAGTTCCTTCTCCAGCCAGTCTGGGGCTACAGGGTCAGTCTGAATTTCTTTTGCCTTGGCATCTTCTGGCTCTTCTATCACCTTTTCTTCCTCTGTAGTTGCTTTATCATCTTCTTTCTCCAGAAGCTGCCTACCTTGGTCGGCCTCTTCAAATCCTAACTCTGGAAGCACCGGCGATGGAGTCCTAGCAGGGATTTTTTCTTCTGGCTCAGGTGATCCGCGGCCTCTGTCACTTTCTGGGGAGTCCTCATACTGCACCAATGGGGAAGTATGTCTTTCCTCTGTCTCAACTTCAAATGCTACAGCTTCACTGAAAAGTGTCCCCTCCTTAAACGGTTCTACTTCCCCGCTAATTTCATGTTCACCAGGATTTTCTGGTTCAGGTATACTTGGTGGAGGAGAAACAGACCTGGATGGCTCCTCAACTGGTAGCTTTGGGGAAGAGTCCTTCTGTTGTGCAACATCCTTGGGAGAGGGAGTTCTTGATTTCCTTGTGTAAACTTTTGTTTTCTCCCCTCTGGAACTCTCCACATCAACAATTGGAGGCTCACCACTCGAAGCAGCCTGATCTTTCTTCTTCACAGTCCTTGTTGTCCTGGTCTTCTTAGGTGGCAGAGGAGCATCTTCTTCTTCCACTTTCTCCATCTCCTCCTCATCAGAGGACCTACTAAGTGTCAAGGTCTTCCACCTTCGCTTCCCTTTTGGTTTCCTCTTTGTTTCAGGTTCAACTCCCTTGGGACCCCTGACCTTGATCTTGAATGGTGAGGTCTTCACTATTTTCCCTTTGGGGTCATCTTCCCTGAATTCCTCAGAAGTAGACATGGGGTTGAGATTCCCCATCAATTCAAAAGTACAAGCTATCTTTGCATTCTCCAATTCCCAAATCTTATGTTTCACCCAAGAAAGAGTGAATTTCATCACAGGGGCCATTAGGTCCTCCAATTTTGTAATCTCATCTTCATTCCAGTTAATATCTCCGGCTGGCCTGTCTTTCACTGCTTCATAAGCGTGGTCCTGCACTGGATTTCCGTCATCATCCAATTGATCCGGGATTAACTTGACGTTGTATTGCCTAATTGCTTCTAGAGGGAGCCTGGAGTATCTTTTCTTTCTCGCCTCAAGGTCATCTTTGATATTGACCCAATAATCTTCTAAGTCCTCTTTATGCCTATACTCCCTGGTGGCTTTCTTCTGTGCTTCTCCTTTTATATCAAAATTCATCCTTTTAGAATGGAAGGAGAAACCATATGTGGCCAGTTCCTCTCCTGCGGTGTGAGCTAATTGAATAGAGGGACATATCTCCGCCACACCAATCCCGAGAGGGAAGTCTCCTCCGAAGCCTATCTTGTGCTTCTCCCTCTTCACCACAGCATCAAATTCACAGATTTGTCTCACAACTTCTAATAGCACAATGTGGTCAGTAGGATACCGGGGTAACCTGTAAGGGGTAACCGGGCATCCTTCAAATCCTGAGGTAGGTGAAGGTAGGGAACTGGATGAGCCAGGCTCCGTAGTTCTTTATTAGCCCTTTGGCTCCATTGGATAACCTCATGTGCTCAGCATTCTAGAGTGTCCGGGTAATATGCATCATGAACGCATCATTGGCCCTTCTGTAATCTTTATGCCCCAGATGCAACTCCGGATAAACCTCATAAATTATATTCTGTCCAATTGTTCCCCTCGGATTCAGACCTTTGTATGGGTAGGAGATGGCCAACACATACACTACATACGAGGACATGGTGAATTTCTTTGCCTCTAGGACATTCCTCAATTGTCCATCAATCTCGACACTGATGAGTCCTGCCCAGTGATAGTTAGTCCCTTGCCCAATTTTGGTGATCACATGGACCATCCAACTCTCCAACACTCCTGCACTTTTCAATCCTGCCACCCTGCTTAGAAGTGTGATGGCATCATATACATCTAACCTAAACTTAACCCTGTGCAGCTGCTTGGGCAACTTCGAATGATGGAATTTTGGCTTCTCTAGCCGTGAGTTGATTATCTGTTGAGCCTTGACCGGCTCATTCTCATAATAGGTCCTGGCAGTGTCAATATTCAAGGCACACACTAATGGAAGATCGGGCATGCTGAAAGCTTGTGCAATAGAGGCAGGACTGAAGTTAGCCAAGACCCTTGCCTCGGTGCTAACCACCTGCTGTGTATCAAAATCGTATTGTCTAGCACATTCCAAAATTAACTCGTAACACTGGACCGCTGGAGGGAAACCTGCCACATGCACCAATCCGGAGTTCATCATCCCTTGCCTCAGGGCTGACTGATCCTTCTCGGCCGTTCTCTGCTTGAACTCCTCATTACACCAGGCACCAACATTGGTATTAGATACCTCTGACCACACAGAAGACACTTTTCTCTCAGAAAGTTGGCTCTTCATATCTAGTCTCAATCGCTCAGTCTCAGAAATGGTCAACGCCCCTGTGCCACCCTTAGACTTTCTAGCAGCTGCCTTGCTTGATTCGGCCTGCACATTCAAAAATCATCATTAGTATTCAATTGTTGTTCATATTTCAATCCAAAAAGTTAGCCCAAATCACATAAATCAATCAAAGTCCATTGCTAACTGCTAATCCTTTGAGATCCAGAGAAATTAGATAGTCCAGGAAACTCACGCAAACCGACAAAATACCATCGGGGTAGAATTCTGGAGAAATCCGACCTAGACAGATTCCTATTGCCAAAGCATTATTAGTCAGATAAATCATTAGTGCAGATGAAAAATTAGAAGATAATCATGGAATTCAATCATTGGCAACAAGAAATAAGCATTAAACAATCGCTCCATTAATCCTATCGTCGAAACATTAAGGACACCGCCAGACAGGACATCCGAAAAAATCCAGATGGAACGGATTTTCATGGACAGCTTAGAATGTTCCGGCAATAACCCCAGTCTGCCGAATAAGTCCTAATCGGGAAAATCCGGAAGCAGCGGAATTCTGTGACGACCTCAAAAACCCAAAAAATTGTGAAACGCGAAGCAAAATTCAAATGAGCACGGGATCTTCCCTTCCTGAGTTCTAATGGTTTTGAAACTGACAATAATCAACAAACTCAGGACGCTAAGGACTTCCGACCCCCAAAAATCTCAAAGGATGAATCCTTATATCAAAATAATGATGCCCTAATCTGAATAACCCGACCTCTGCCATTAAAACTAGAGCAAGCTTTAAGGTTTAAAGTATCAGCTAAAGATTTAGCTAAAGCACTCGAATCATCACAAGACGGGGAAGTCAATGTGATACAAGGATAGAATCGTTCCAACAAAATAAAACCTTCATTCTGGGCTGAGCACCGAGGGAAACCCTAACTTCACATAATAGCAAATTTTGCACTAAAAAGCAAGCAGTCTAACCGAGGACCCCGTCTAAAGGATACATACGCTGTCTCATGGATAAATAGAGCCCATAGGGTACGTGAAACAGGGTTCTACAATAAAAGATGGTTCAAACCCCGACTCTATAAATATGAAATCAAAATCGATCAAGGGCTGACCAAAAACTAACAATATCCAATGCAAAAACCCTCAATCACCACGCAAGGAAACGAAAGGGCAATGATAACATACCATGGATCGATGCGGATGAAGTTCAGGCTTGAAAAGATGACCACGTAGCAAACGAACATGTCCAAGCAATAAAACCCAGACACTGGTACCCAAACAAACCTCACGCAAGCGAATCAAGATCGATTCTCAAAGCTCAAATGGAAATTCGTAATCGCCAGAGCAAAACAAGGGAGAAATGAAATTAGAATGATGGTTGAAATACCCTAAATCCGCCCTTATACCCATCTGAGCAAAGGTACCTCGACCATTAATGCACGACAAGACATTTCTGACAAATCCAGAAACCCAAGCCCAACACAAAATTTTAGAAAATCCCAGGATGCGCAGAAACACAGATTTCGCAAAAATGCAGAAATCGGGGAAATGAGGAAGATCGAGATTTTAGAGTAGACTGAGAAAATCCACCATGGCTGGAAAATCTCAGAGTCAGGAAAAAACCCGGAACCAGAGAATCCTGCCAGAAATGGACAAGGAACCAGGGCCCAGAAAAATCTGCCAGAGCTAGAAAATCTCGGATCTAGGTGAAAACCCGGAGTTTGCTAAAAACTCAATTTCAATCAATTCAAACCTCAGGGCAAGGTCAAGGCTAGCAAGACCAACATGTCAAAACCTTAAAATGATAAATCCAATGAAACCAAAGGTTAAAAGACACCAGAAAAGAGGGTCCCTACACTAAGTGGGGCGTGTGTGCAAAAACTGCACAACAAATGGTGACTCTGCTGGGGAAATGCTCCTGAGCATTTCGATGACAAACTGGAATCAAGAACCCAGAACTCATGGTTTCAACTCAGATACCTAGCCACCATCCTAAGTTAAAACAAAGAAACTCCCAGCCATTCAAACATTCCTATACCAGGGTCAAAGTGTGTGCACATGCATGTATTACCTACCCTCAGTTGCAAGAAGAACCCTACTTGGTATGAATAGGCTACGTAAAGATTCTTACTCTAAAATTAACCTGGATAGAGCCTCGCTGCCAGTCAGGCGTCCATAGCCCCGACGAGGTTATCGCTATGATCCCCCTGAACATAGCTCTACTACCAGCCAGGCGTCTATAGCCCCAATAGAGATATTCAGATCCCCCTGATAAGTTGAATTCAAACCTCATGATTTTCAATATATATATTTTTTTTCTCTCTTTTTTTTTATTTTGCTGATATTTCTTGTCTTTTCACTCACTTTATTCAACCTGTGAACAGTGAAGTCCACACTCAGGGCTGAGAACCAAAGTGGCACTAGAGCAGAAAATAATTTTTCACCTATCCAGACCTCATAAGGATCTTTTACAACTTCAGGTATATTAAGGATTAAAGGTATAAGACCCCAATATATTTATGTTCAGACTAACTAGAAAACCTTTGCCTCATCATAAGAAGGAATGACATAGGTTAAAGAAGTCATACCATGATATTCTGGAAAAATGATCAAAGTTTGTAAGGGAAATACCAAGAACATTAGACCTGCTTTGCCACCGTTACCATACAGATGCACCCACAATCCCCAAAAGAAAAGGGACCAATAGCAAGAGCAACGCAAACCAAAACAAACAAACCAAAGCAAACCTACTCTAACCAAACAAGACCAGCAAAGCAAAAGGGAAACCTACTCTAACCAAAGCAAGCAAAACAAACGAACAAAGCAACCTAAACTAACTATTTACAAAGCAAAGAGCTAAAAATAGCTCAAGACTAGAAGTAATGTTTTAGATACTGCCCATTAATAGGCAGTGGTATGTCTTCTCCCGTGAGAGTCCTCATACGGAAGGCATTATCTCCCAGTATTTTGGCAATCTGATACGGGCCCAGCCACAATTTATCAAACTTTCCATATTTTCCTTTCTGATTATGAGGCTTATCCCAGTATAAGACAAGGTCAAAAATCCTGAAGGCTTTCACTTTAGCTCTCCTATCAAACCATCTCTTAACTACCCCCTGATGTTTGGCAAATTTTTTAAGGGCATTGTCTCATTTTTCTTCAAGGTGCAATAATTCTATTAACCTAGCCTCCCTTCTATCCCCTTCATTATAAAACTGATTTATAAACTACAGAGTTGGGATCTTAAGTTGGATAGGGAAAACTAGTTCCAGACCGTACACTAAATGATAAGGAGATGTACCAATGGAGGACTTAACTCTGGTACGATCTGCCCAAAGAGCAAACCCAAGCTGGGTGTGCCAATCTTTTGGGTTCCTCTCTAACAGTTTACGGATAACAGTCAATAGGTTCTTATTAGAGGATTCAGCTAGACCATTTCCCTAGGGATAATAATTAGATGCAAACTTCACAACAATTCCATGATCAAAGGCCCAGTTTGAGAATTTTAAAGATGCAAAGGCAGGACCATTATCACACACAATAGCAATAGGACATCCAAACCGATTAAGAATGGCATATTCTAAAAAATCAATTACTACCTTTGATGTACACTGCCTACAAGCAAAAGTTTCAGTCCATCTCATAAAGTAATCAGTGATGGTGAGGATGTACCTGTGGCCAGCAGAAGATGGTGGATTGATGGGGCCTATGAAATCCATACCCCATTGAGCAAAAGGTCTTACCTCGGTGACTGGTTGGAGCGGGAGTGCTACACACCTTTCTCTTGTTGCTGCAGTCTGGCAAGTGTGATAGGTCCATACATGTTGATGAACATCCTTGAACAATGTAGGCCAGTAATACCCAGCCCTCAAAATCTGATTTGCAGTAGCAATAGCTGAACCATGACCAGTACCGTACTTCTCGTGGAACTCGTTTATCACTCTTTCAGCCTCTTGTTTCCCAAGACACCTTAAATAAATGCCTTTGTGATTCTTCTTATACAAAACAACTCCTTTCAACATGAAACCATCACTTTTCAACCTTAAGGCTCACCTCTGTACTACATTAAGGTGAGCTGGAGGTCGTTGATTCAATATGTAATACACTATATCATCATACCAGCCATCTGGGGAAACCTCTTCAACATTATAGTTTTGAACAGATAATTCAGGGCCTATCTTTGCCATAGTCTGGGTGAGTCCTTGTCCTCTTACCAGTTTCATAGGCTAGATCTCAATGTCATACTCTTGTAACATGGTCACCCATTTAGCTTTGTGCTCCCCTAATTCATTCTGCATCAGGAGTAACTTAACTGCGAAATCAGGAACAATTGCAAACACCTTATTTCTGAAGATATAATGCCTAAATTTCTTCACTGCTCGAACAAGGGCATATGCTTGCTTCTCCACACTTGGGTATTTCAACTCAGCATCCTTTAATGGTGCACTCATAAAAGCGATGGGATGCTCATTCCCCTCATCAGACTTTTGCGTCAGCATTCCAGCACATGAGTGGTATGAAGTAAATGAATAGATATAAAAGGGCTTATTGTAGTTAGGACTTACCAACACTGGAGCATCAGCAATGGCTCTCTTAATCTCTGCAAAGGCCTCATTTGCTTCTGTAGTCCATTCGACCTTGGCATCTTGTTTCAACATAGCGTTTAATGGCTTCACAATCTCAGCAAATCCCGTGATGAATTTTCTGACAAAGTTAATCTTACCAAAGAAGGACTTCATCTCTTTTTTGTTGGCAGGCGACTGAATTTTCAGGATGGCTTCCACTCTCTCTAGATCTATAGCAATTCCTTTCTCTGATATCACATGCCCAACAACTTTCCTTCTGTAACTCTGAAGATACACTTCTTGGGATTCAAGGATATGCCGAATTCTCTGCACTTCTGAAACACTTTATACAGATCTAAGATATGATCCCCTCTGTTCTTGGAGAACACAGTCAGGTCATCCATGTAAATGATGATGCATTTCTCTATGATGTCTTTGAAGGCAATATCCATAGCCCTTTGGAATATGGCTCCTACATTAATAAGCCCAAATGGCATTCTCCTGTAGGTAAAGGTTCTCCACTTAGTTGTAAAAGTAGTCTTGTGTTTATCTTCATACTGGACCATCACTTGATTATACCCTAAATAACTGTCTAGGAAGGACATCATCTAAGAACCATTGACCACCTGAAGCACTTCATCCAAAGAGGGAATTGGATAATTATCTTTTTCTGATAATTTGTTCAGATTTCAGAAGTCAACACAAAGCCTAATTTCACCATTCTTCTTTCTTACTGGAACCAAATTCACCACCCATGTTGAATGCCTAACAGGAAATATAATCCTGGCAGATAGCAACTTCTGAACCTCTTTCTGTATGACTGGTTCCAACAATGCGTTGATAGGTCTCTGTCTCTGTCTAAAAGGCTTGGCATCGGGCTTCAGAGGTATAGTATGAGTTATGATGGATGTGTCATAGGTCTTCAAGTCTTCATAACCCCAGACTACTATATCTGGAAAGTCATGTAGGGCTTTGATTATACCGTGTCTTTCTTCTGGGGTGCATACCTTGCCAATGAAAATATTCTTAACATTGTCCTTAGTTCCCACATTGTGAGTGTCACATTGTGCACTGATTGATTCTTTCTTTACCTCTTGTTCTTGATCTCTGATCTTATTCATATCAAAAATTCATTCCAACTGCACCATTCCCCTAGGAATATTATTGGACTTCAAATTCAGCACACCCTCTAGATCCAATTCTGCTTCCTGAGGTTTTGTTTCATCAATGATCTGTGAAGCAAAAACATCTGTATTTGTCATGAAGTCAAGAATATGTTTATCATCCTCAAACACCTAAAATTTAGTCACATTGTCTGGGATTGATGGTACAGGAGTCAATTCAACAGTAAACTTCTTCAATCCTGACAGAGATAGAGGCTGCAGAGTGCTGACCGCCTGGGCTAGAGAATCAGTAGTTTGATTCCTTTTTCATGGGATCAGTTAGATATTAAAAGCATCAAATCCCTTGATGAGGTCCCACACTCTATGCCTATAGTTGGTCATTCTCCTATCGTGACATGAATACTGCTTTCTCACTTGTTTAACTACCAACTCAAAATCTCCAAAAACTTGTAGAATCTTGACCTTTTTCTTGAGTGTCATAAGGAGCCCATGAATTAAAGCTTCATACTTTGCTACATTATTTGTACAATGAAATTGGAGCCTATGGGCAGCAAAGAAGTTTTTACCTTTTGGACTGATAAGCTCAAACCCTGCTCCAGCCCCATGCTTGGACTTAGATCCATCAAACTTAAGAGTCCAGTATTCTGCAGTGGTATTTTTCTTCATTTTGTCTTTTGGTTTATCAGTGTTAGAGGCCTTCTCAATCACCATAGATTTCTGGCTTTCGCACTCTTCTTGAAGATTCCGCTCATCTGCCTCAATTACTTCAACTTCCTGAGTTGGATTCATGCATTTTTGTACTTGTTTCACTACTGTTTGGCACAAACAACACTCCAACTCCGAATGAGATGCATTGTGGAATCTACACCAATTTGGTAAGAGTAACTCCTTAAAGCTCGTCATCTTTCCTAGGTGAGTCTGATTCTCCATACACTGCCTAATGAATTCTTGGAAGCTGTCTAATAGGCTGATCTGCCTGTCCTCAGATTCTTCTTCCTCTTCAACTAATTCTGTCAAGACTTCAATAAGGCTAGACCTTGTCTCAACATCCGTAGGCATCGAATGTAGCATCAACACCTCTTCTACATCCGATTCTTCATATTGAGCCGATAGCAGGTAATTTCCCATTCCAACCTCTGATATCAATACTTCTGTTGAAGTCTTTTGGTATTCTGTAATCATGTACTTCATTCGGGGTTCTCTCTCAATCTTGATTTGATTAGGCACTCCCTTCCATGGAAGCCACATGTGAGAGTGGTCGGTAGACACATATCCATTCAAAGCCTTGGTGAACTCTCTTCCTAGAATCAAACCATATGCATCAGGAATATTAGCTACCTGGATATTGATAACATGTTGAATCCTTGGATCAGAGGCTATCTGCATCTGGACCATGTTAAGTTCTCCTACCACACTCACTTCAGTTCTGTCCAATTGAGTCACCTCCTTCTAGGAGTCAGCAGGTGTAATTCCTAGGGCTTTACAAACTCCGAATGGCATCACGTTGGTGGAAGCACCCGAATCCAACAAGCAGTTATGCAAATTCTTCCCGAATATACGAACAGAGATCAGAAATGGTGGGGTTTCTGTCTTTCCTTGAAACAAAGTGGGCTGAGAATCCACCTGGGCTACCTGAGTCCTGTCCTTTTCTTTTCCTTTATCTCTCAGAGGCGGGTTGGTCCTAATTTGGGTCTGATTTTGTGTGTTCATAGGCTGAAAACTGGAAGTCTGGCTGATATGTTCACCAGAAGACTTGTCCAGTGACTTTGAATTTGCATCATAGGTACCTAAGATAGCCCTCCTAATTGCAGGGAACCTTAACAACTCAAATGCAGAAATATTTACCTTTAGCTTCTTGAACTCCTCTGCTACATATAAAGCCATCTGCTCCTCACTCATATCAGTAGAGACTTCCTTAGATGGTTCCTCCACCTTATCTTTGCTAGCTTGGACAGCCTTTTCCTTCTATGGTTCAACTTGAGCCTGTCTGTCTTTCGAAAGGTACTGCTTGGAGACATGTGGATAAGACGGGTTGTTACTAGCATGAGGATATGGAGGAGTACTGAAGTTGTTGGGAGGAATAGAAGTGGTGAAAGGTCCTCTAGGCTGTGGATGTCTATGAGGCATATCCCTCAATCCTTATCTCTGAAACATCTGTACTTCTTCAATATAAGCTTCCTCCTGATCGAGGGGGCCATTATCATTCATTTCTTCATTGAATAGCCGAGCAACTTCTTCTCCATTACAAATCTGATCTGTTTCGACTTCCTGGGAATCAGGTTCTTCTGGTACATTTTCCTTGATGGCTGGGAAAGGAGCATGATTCAATACCAGCACAGGAGAATCATAGGAGTTAGAAGGAACAACCTCCTATCCATTCACATTGTTCTCTACCTCATACTAAAAAATAGAGGCAGCAGTTTGGAACTCTAGACATTCCAATTCCGAATGTTGGCTTGTCTTGTGGAGCCTGCACCATCCTGATAGGGCCGCTTCTGCCAGATACACACCAGTAGGAGGCTTATCTTGACTGACTGGTTGGTTTGCAGACTGATTAAAAATCTAATTGGTAGGTTGATCCAATGGGGTAGGGACTCCTCCATTATTAGGCCCTGTATTCCAAGTTCTATTTTGTCCTTGTGGCGGCCTTTTATCAAATCCTGATCCACTTCCTTGGCCTCTATCAAAATTCTGCCTCCTTTTATTATTGAAACCTCTGTCATTGTTGTAACCTCTATCCTGATTATACCCTCTATCATTATAGAACCCTCTATCATTACGCTATCCCCTGTCAAAATTTTGTCCTTGTGAAAACTCTCTATTCTGATTAGATTGCATTCCCTTCTGGGCAGCTTGCAGTTGACTGTTCTGATTTCTTAAGTAAGTCACCTCTAGATTTAGCTTCTTTATTTGCTCAGCCATTTCATCAATCCTCTCCCTATTGGGATCTTGGTAAGGGATCTGGTTCAGGTTATTCTGAGGGGGGATAGGCATTGTGGCAGATCCCAAAGACTGATGCAACACCTCATAATTCTGTAGATAAGCAGGGAAGCTATTCGGCTATGTTTGATACATTGGCTGATTAACTTGTTGTTGAGGGAAGTTTTCCACAAGAGAGATCTAGCTCATGGGATGACCAAGGTGTGGTACTATAGGTAATTGGGGAATTGGGTTCATGATTGGGGTATGATTGGTGAGAGCCTGATTTACTGCCAGAATCTGGTTGGGATGTGCAACTGGTCCCAGAGAAGGTAATGGCCTAGTCAGGTGTTGTCTCAAATATGTACTAAGCTTGACAGCCTCTGTATAAGCATCAGTTAGGGTGCCTGGAGGGTTGGGTCTCCATTTCAAAAAGGTTGTTGTTAGGCTATCTAGAGCTTCATAATAGACTCCCAGGGTAGTACCATCATCCAAAACATATGGGTCTTGTAATCTGGTGAATGCACGGTGGAACCTATTATTGAAACTGGCTATTGGTTCATTAACCTCTCTCTTAACCTTGATGAACTGCAGGTATAGTTCATTGGCACTGATGGGAATTTTGAATTTCTGTAAAAAGGCCTTTTCAAGATCATTCCAATTAAGGATTGAGCTAGCAGGGAGATGGTTATACCAGTAAAAGGCTTCTTCTCCTAGCGAATAAGGGAACAACCTACAGGAAACATCCTCATGAACAATCCCTTTATCTTTGAGACAAGTTTGGAAAATCCTTAGGTGTTCTTCAACAGTCCTGTTTGGGTCATTAGCATGAAATTTTGAACAAAAGTGCTTAGGGTTTTTGGGCATAACATTATAGGCTTGGAAGAATAGGGGTGATGGGTTATTGGCAAGGAAAGCCATTGGTAAAAGTGGGGGTGGCGGTTGTGGTTGGTTAATCACACGCTGATGCTACTGAATGGGAACCTCTTCAGGGATGGGCATGGCTTCAACCTGAGGATGTGAAGATATGGATGATGTTGGTGAAGGGATGGGTGATGACGATTCTCCCCTTTCTCGAGTCCTTCTTGACCTAGCGTGGAACTGTAACTCCTGTAAATCTTCCTCTCCTGTGGTAGATCTGGTATTTCTCCTGTATCTCTCTGGAGAGATGGCGTTCAAGAAATGATCTAGTGTGCTCATTCAGGCCCTCCTTCTAGCACTAATCTGTTGACGGTGTTTTCTGCATAGCAACAACTCAGACAAAATGCAATATTCTATCTCTCTTGAAAGGTTATTTTCAATAATAAATCATCAAAAATTACCCCAAGGTCTCTCGGGTGTTAGGTCATAACAGTGCATAAACAGCTCAGATAATTATGTGAAAATGTTGGTAATCACAAAGGGACCTTACTACAAGCAAACTATATCTTTCAACTTATCAGATCTGATAATATGATGATCTTAAATCCTAAATCTAACCAAATGATAAAGAAACAGCAAAAGATAAGGGTGTGAGGATATAATAGAATCTAAACTACTCCTAGAATGAACAATGTAAACAACAAATATTTGGAATGGACCTATCTCAACTAACCGGTTCTTGATCAACCCACAATGCAATCTTACAAGAATGGTGCAATCTTCTAAGGTATTTGAATTTTCAAATCATAGACTTGCATCTACAATCAAACTTAAGCACATTGAATATATATGGTCCAGGTTGACTTCACCAACCTACTACAATCAGATAGTTACTGGGAGTATAGACCAGAGATAGCTACAAACATTCCAAATATGAAATCATAAACATCATGCATCCAACTGAAACTGATTTATGTCTAAATACTAAACCCTAGATTTCCAAACAATTTGAAAGATAGAACAAAAGAACCACACAAGATGAAATAACACAAGAGATTGCACCAGGAAAACTACAATGTCTTCAATTGTATTAATCACCAAAATGCTGTAACAATTCAACTGTTCTGATACAGAATTTGCTTCAAGAAACTGAATATTACTTCTAAGGAAAATGCTCTAACTATTGCTCTCACTTCTCTACTACTGTCTAGCTAATGTCTAACTCTTTACAATGAGGCAAGAATTCCTATTAATAGCAAATCCCAAGATATGTCGACCCAGCCAAACATTTTTACAAAATAATAAAAATCTGCCAAAATAGGTCAGCCAAGGAAAAATGAACTAAGGCACACATTAAATGCCATCATCCAAGTCGGCTTTGACACAGTCCCCAAGGAAGTCTGGTCCAATGCATGCCCTATGATAATAGGGAAGCACAAATCTCGAAATGAGCATTAACTGCTACTCCCTTTATCTTTCTTCTGAATTGACGACCCTTGGACCTTCAAGAATACTCCATCCAACTCAACAACTGGTGGCAATGGCAAGACCCTGAGTTGGCATTTAATTGAGTCTATTTCCTCCTTGGACCGCTCAACAGTCTTGTTCCAATCTTCCCTAATGGCCATATATCTATCCATCACTGCCATGTAGGTGGCTACATCATCAAGTAGGTGGCCGGTGACAGCTCCATCAGCATCCGGGGCATAAATTTCATGCCACCACTCCTTCAATTGTTCCAAGCTCAGATATTTGGGAGCTATCTTCTTCCTCCCTGTCATTACCTCAAAGAAAGTAATGCATCCATCATAGATCATAGTAAGCTCACCGTCAATTGACTTCCTTCGTTTCTGTATCTTCTTTAGAGCCTTCTGCCTTATCTACAGTACCTCGAACCATTCCCACGGCTCATCCAACCTAGAGGAAGGAAGGATTTCATCCTTAGCCAATTGCTCTTTACCATGCCCCAGGATAACCTTCGATTTCTGCAACAGGAGGTCCATGTCATCGTTATCCTGAGACAGGATATGCTCTAATAGCTCCTTTACCTGGACTGCATCCTTTCCTACAGATAAAATCTCCTTAATAGCATCATCCCCTTTTGTTTCGACATCCACCAGCCAATCTATGGCAGCTTGAGCTGAGGCCTTCATCTTTTCGATCCCGGAGATTGTTTCCTTAGGCAGAAAACTAGGAGTGGCAGAAGAAGAAGGGTGGAGAGACTACAAAGGTTTCATGACCTCCTCCAAGCATTTCCTTAACCTTTCATTCTCCCTCTTCAGTTCACGTTTAGTCTGAGTCTCTCTCTTCAATCTGTCAACAATCACTGCACTGGATCCTTCAAACTCCTCAATATCCTGCTCCATGGATGCAGGCCCGAGGTTGATAGTCTTGACATTATAGTCCTGGCCTGTAACATCCTCTCTCATTTTGTCTACGGCAGGAGTGGCAATGTGGACTACCCTGTTGTGTGTTTCATCCCTTTCCACCCTTGAGATCACCTTGGCAGCTTTATTTTTCTTTCCTTTGCCAATTTTTTACAACATCTCATCCCAGTCCAAGGGAGTATCTTCAACAATCACTTGCTTCTTCCTTGCAAGTTCCTTCTCCAGCCAATCTGGGGCTATAGGGTCAATCCGGAATTCTTCTGCCCTGGCATCTTCCGGCTCTTCTGTCACCTTTTCTTCCTCTGCAGTTGCTTTATCATCTTCTTTCTCTGGAAGCTACCTACCTTGGTCGGCCTCTTCAAATCCTAACTCTGGAAGCACCAGCGATGGAGTCCTAGCAGGGATATTTTCTTCCAGCTCAGGTGATCCATGGCCTCTGTCACTTTCTGGGGAGTCCTCACACTACACCAATGGGGAAGTATGTCTTTCCTCTGTCTCAACTTCAAATTCTGTAGCTTCACTGAAAAGTGTCCCCTCCTTAAACGGTTCTTCTTCCCCGCTAATTTCATGTTCACCAGGATTTTCTGGTTCAGGTATGCTTGGTGGAGGAGAAATAGACCTGGATGGCTCCTCAACTGGTAGCTTTGGGGAAGAGTCCTTATGTTGTGCAGCATCCTTGGGAGAGGGAGTTCTTGATTTCCTTGTGTAAACTTTTGTTTTCTCCCCTCCAGAACTCTCCACATCAACAATTGGAGGCTCACCACTCGAAGCAGCCTGATCTTTCTTCTTCACAGTCCTTGTTGTCCTGGTCTTCTTAAGTGGCAGAGGAGCATCTTCTTCTTCCACTTTCTCCATCTCCTCCTCATCAGAGGACCTGCTAAGTGTCAAGGTCTTGCACCTTCGCTTCCCTTTCAGTTTCCTCTTTGTTTCAGGTTCAACTCCCTTGGGACCCCTGACCTTGATCTTGAATGGTGAAGTCTTCACTGTTTTCCCTTTGGGGTCATCTTCCCCGGATTCCTCAGAAGTAGACATGGGGTTGAGATTCCCCATCAATTCAAAAGTACAAGCTATCTTTGCATTCTCCAATTCCCAAATCTTATGTTTCACCCAAGAAAGAGTGAATTTCATCACAGGGGCCATTAGGTCCTCCAATTCTATAATCTCATCTTCATTCCAGTTAATATCTCCAGCTGGCCTGTCTTTCACTGCTTCATAAGCATGGTCCTGCACCGGATTTCCATCATCATCCAATTGATCCAGGATTAACTTGACGTTGTATTGCCTAATTGCTTCCATAGGGAGCCTGGAGTATCTTTTCTTTCTCACCTCAAGGTCATCTTTGATATTGACACAATAATCTTCTAAGTCCTCTTTATGCCTATTCTCCCTGGTGGCTTTCTTCTGTGCTTCTCCTTTTATATCAAAATTCATCCTTTTAGAATGGAAGGAGAAACCATATGCGGCTAGTTCCTCCCCTGCGGTGTGAGCTGATTGAATAGAGGGACATATCTCTGTCACACCAATCCCAAGAGGGAAGTCTCCTCCGAAGCCTATCTTGTGCTTCTCCCTCTTCACCACAACATCAAATTCACAGATTTGTCTCACAACTTCTAATAGCACAATGTGGTCAGTAGGATACCGGGGCAACCTCTAAGGGGCAACCGGGCATCCATCAATCCTGAGGTAGGTGAAGGTAGGGAACTGGATGAACTAGGCTCCGTAGTTCTTTATTATCCCTTTGGCTCCATCAGATAACCTCATGTGCTTAGCATTCTAGAGTGTCCGGGTAATATGCATCGTGAATGCATCATTGGCCCTTCTGTAATCTTTATGCCCCAGATGCAACTCCAGATAAACCTCATAAATTATATTCTATCCAATTGTTCCCCTCGGATTCAGACCTTTGTATGGGTAGGAGATGGCCAACACATACACTACATACGAGGACATGGTGAATTTCTTTGCCTCCAGGACATTCCTTAATTGTCCATCAATCTCGGCACTAATGAGTCCTGCCTAGTGATAGTTAGTCCCTTGCCCAATTTTGGTGATCACATGGACCATCCAACTCTCCAACACTCCTGCACTTTTCAATCCTGCCACCCTGCTCAAAAGTGTGATGGCATCATATACATCTGACCTAAACTTAACCCTGTGCAGCTACTTGGGAAACTTCGAATGATGGGATTTTGGCTTCTCTAGCCATGAGTTGATTATCTGTTGAGCTTTGACCGGCTCATTCTCATAATAGGTCCTGGCAGTGTCAATATTCAAGGCACACACTAATGGAAGATCCGGCATGCTGAAAGCTTGTGCAATAGAGGTAGGACTGAAGTTAGCCAGGACCCTTCCCTCGGTGCTAACCACCCGCTCTGTATCAAAATCATATTGTCTAGCACATTCCAAAATTAACTCGTAACACTGGACCGCCGAAGGGAAACCTGCCACATGCACCAATCTGGAGTTCATCATCCCTTGCCTCAGGGCTGACTGATCCTTCTCGGTCGTTCTCTGCTTGAACTCCTCATATCACCAGGCACGAACATTGGTATCAGATACCTCTTCCCACACAGAAGACACTTTGCTCTCGAAAAGTTGGCTCTTCATATCCAGTCTCAGTCGCTCAGTCTCAAAAATGGTCCACGCCCCTACGCCACCCTTAGACTTTCCAGCAGCTACCTTGCTTGATTCGGCCTGCACATTCAAAAATCATCATTAGTATTCAATTGTTGTTCATATTTCAATCCAAAAAGTTAGCCCAAATCACATAAATCAATCAAAGTCCATTGCTAACTGCTAATCCTTTGAGATCTGGAGAAATCAAATAGTCCGGGAAACTCACGCAAATCGGGAAAATACCGTCGGGGCAGAATTTCAGAGAAATCTGACCCATACGGATTCCTGCTACCAAAGCATTATTAGTCAGATAAATCATTAGTGCAGATGAAAAATTAGAAGATAATCATGGAATTCACTCATTGGCAACAAGAAATAAGCATTAAACAATCATTCCATTAATCCTATCGTCGAAACATTAAAAAGGACACCACCAGACAGGACATCCGAAAAAATCCAGATAGAATGGATTTTTGCGGACAGCTTAGAATGTTCTGGCAATAACCCCAGTCCGCGGAATAAGTCCTAACCAGGAAAATTCGGAAGTAGCAGAATTTTACGACGACCTCGGAAACCCGAAAAACAGTGAAATGCGAAGCAAAATTCAAATGAGCACGGGATCTTCCCTTCCTGAGTTCTAATGGTTTCAAAACTGACAATAATCAACAAACTCAGGATGCCAAGGACTTCCGACCCCCAAAACTCTCAAAGGATGAATCCTTATATCAAAATAATGATGCCCTAATCTGAATAACCCGACCTCTGCCATTAAAACCAGAGCAAGCTTTAAGGTTTAAAGTATCAGCTAAAAATTTACCTAAAGCACTCGAATCATCACAAGATGGGGAAGTCAACGTGATACAAGGACAAATTCGCTCCAACAAAATGAAACCTTCATTCTGGGCTGAGCACCGAGGGAAACCCTAACTTCGCACAATAGCAAATTTCGCACTAAAAAGCAAGCAATCTAATCGAGGACCCCGTCTAAAGGATACATACGCTGTCTCATGGATAAATAGAGCCCATAGGGCATGTGAAACAGGGTTCTACAACAAAAGAAAGGTCAAACCCTGACTCTATAAATATGAAATCAAAATCGATCAAGGGCCAACCAAAAACTAACAATATCCAATGCAGAAACCCTCAATCACCACGCAAGGAAATGGAAGGGCAATGATAACATACCATGGATCGATGCGGATGAAGTTTGGGCTTGAAAAGATAACCACGCAGCAAACAAACACATCCAAGCAATAAAACCCAGACACTGGCACCCAAACAAACCTCACGCAAACAAATCAAGATCGATTCTCAAAGCTCAAATGGAAATTCGTAATTGCCAGAGCAAAACAAGGGAGCAATGAAATTAGAATGATGGTTGAAATACCCTAAATCTTCCCTTATACCCATCTGAGCAAAGGTACCTCGACCATTAATGCGCGACAAGACATTTCTGACAAATCCGGAAACCCGAGCCCAACATGGAATTTCGGAAAATCCCAGGATGCGCGGAAACACAGATTTCGCAGAAATGTAGAAACTGGAGAAATGAGGAAGATCAGGATTTTAGAGCAGACCAGGAAAATCCGCCATGGCCGGAAAATCCCAGAGTCAGGAAAAAACCCGGAACCAGAGAATCCTGCCAGAAACGGACAAGGAACCAAGGCCCGGGAAAATCCGCCAGAGCTGGAAAATCTCGGATCTAGGTGAAAACCCAGAGTTTGCTAAAAACTCAATTTCAATCAATTCAAACCTTAGGGCAAGGTCAAGGCTAGCAAGACCAACATGTCAAAAATTTAAAATGATAAATCCAATGAAACCAAAGGTTAAAAGACACCAGAAAAGAGGGTCCCTACGCTAAGTGGGGCATGTGTGCAAAAACTGCACAACACTACACTTACAACCTAACCACAGGGGAGTAGTTGACGTTTGATTAACAAACAAAGGGATGCATAGTGCAGGTGCTAAAACCCATGGAAAGGTGAGTTCAAACCCTAATTCGATAAATAAGTGGTTATGAAAATAAACACGGGCCGACCTAGATAACCACCATTCGAAAACTAGAAAGATTCAATCAAAACACAAACAAAAGGAAAAGTCAACGATGACTTACCATGAATGAATTCTGAATGAAACATGAGTCTAAGGAATCACTGCGAACTCAGGTGCTCCAGTGATGAAAATATTCAACACCAACACTCAAGCAATCCACACGCGAATAGACCAAATCCAACGACCATGGCTTGAAATGAACAATCCTAAGTGCTAAAGCAGATGACAAATGAATAATGAAATCATGAAGAGCACTAAAAGCCTTTAAATTTGCCAACATTCATGCTAGAGCAAATGCACCTCAAGCATTAATGGTCGATAAGACATATCGATGAAATCCGGAAACCCGAGCTCAAAACAAAAAAACTAAAAAAAACCGAGCCAGATGGACGATCTGGGTGAGCACGAATTTCGTGGACTTCACACCCTTCGGGACTCCGACACAGTCCGAGAAAATCCGGGCTTCCTAGACAATCACGGATTCATCCAAAACTGGATTTCAAAAAATCAGACAGTGACCAGATGATGGACCAAGACCCCAAAAAATCCCGGACTCAGGGAAAAACCCGGACTTCCATTTAAAACCAAGTTTGAATATTTCAACTCTCAGGGTAAGACCAAGGCAAGCAAGACCAACATCCCAAAACCTTGAAAGGACAAATTCAATAAAAACCAAAGGTCCTAGAGACATCCGAAAAGAGGGTCCCTACTCCAAGTGGGGCGTGTGTGCAAAATTGCACAACAAATGGTGACTCTACTGGGGAAATGCTCCAGAGCATTTCGATGACAAACTGGAATCAAGAACCTAGAACCTATGATTGCAATTCAGCTATCCAGTCACCACCTACGGTTAAACCAAAGAACCCACAAGTCACCCAAAATTTCCTACACTAGGGTTGAAGTGTGTGCATATGCATTCATTACCCCTTTTAGCTCCAAAAGAGACCAAACTTGATCTGAATAGGCTACATAAAGATTTATACTCTAAAAGCAACCTGGATAGAGCCTCACTTCCAGTCAGGCATCTATAGCCCTGACAAGGTTATCGCTAATTTTCCTGAACATAGCTCTACTGCCAGCCAGGCGTCCATAGCCCCGGTAGAGATATTAAGATTCCCCTGATGAGTTGAATCTAGTCTTTTGATTTTGCATATTCTCTTTTTTCTTTTTTTGATATTGTTTATCTTTCACTTATTACTTTCTTCTCTTTTTTTTACTTCAACTTGTGAACAGTGAAGTTCACACTCAGGGATGAGAACCATAGTGGCACTAGAGCAGAAAAAAGATTTTTCACCTGTGCAAACTTCATAAGGTCCTCCTGCAACCTCAGGCATTTTTAATATTCAAAATGTAAGACCCTAATGCATTCCTATTCAATCTGAATAAAGGACTCTTTGTCTTAAACACAAGGATATGTGACATTGGGTAGAGAATTCATACCATGATGTTCTAGAAAAATGATTAAAGTTTGAAAAGGAAATACTGAAAGCATTACACCTACTTTGTCACCACTGTCATACAAATGCAACAGGAGGTCCCAAAAAGAGTAAGAACCAAGAGCAAGAGCAACACAAACCAAAGCAAACAAGTCAAGGCAAACCTACCCTAACCAAAACAAAGCGAGAAGAAAAATGAAAAGAGACCTATTCTAACCAAAGAAAAAACAAGAAACGAAAGCAACCTACTCTAACTATATACAAAACAGGGAGCTGAAAATAGCTCAGGATTGGAAATAATGTTTCAAATACTGCCCATTAACAGGTAGTGGAATATCTTCCCCAGTGAGAATATTTAAATGGAAGGAATTATCTCCAAGTATTTCAGCAATCTAATATGGACCGAGCCATAGTTTATCAAACTTCCCATGGTCCCCTTTTTGATCATGAGGTTTATCCCAGTACAACACAAGGTCAGAAATCCTAAAAGCTTTGACCTTAGCTCTTCTGTCAAACCACCGCTTAACTACCCCCTGATGTTTGGAAAAGTTTTCAAGGGCATTGTCTCGTTTCTCCTCAAGGTGCAATAGTTCTGTTAACCTGGCCTCCCTTCTATTCCCCTCATCATAAAACTCATTAATAAATTGCAAGGTTGGGATCTTGAGTTGAATAGGGAATGCTGGCTCCAGACCATATACTAAGTGATAGGGAGATATTCTGATGGACGACTTAAGCCTTGTACGATCTGCCCAAAGGGCAAACCAAAGCTAGGTGTGCCAGTCTTTTGGGTTCCTCTCCAATAGCTTACAGATAATAGTCAATAAGTTCTTATTGGAAAATTCTGCCAAACCATTACCCTAGAGATAATAATTAGATGTAAACTTTATAATAATGCCATGATCAAAAGCCCAGTTTAAAAATTTTAAAGATGCAAAAGCTGGACCATTATCACAGACAACAAAAATAGGACATCCAAATCGATTAATAATGGCATATTCTAGAAAATCAATCACTACTTCAGATGTACATTGCCTACAAGTGAAAGCCTCAGTCCACCTTGTGAAATAATTAGTAATGGTTAGAGTGGACCTATGTCCCATAGAAGATGGTGGGTTGATAGGACCTATAAAGTTCATGCCCCACTGAGCAAAAGGCCTTACCTCAGTGACCGGTTGAAGTGGAAGCGCAATATGCCTTTCCTTCATTGCTATAGTCTGGCAAGTGTGACAGGTCCTAACATGATGGTGAACATCCTTGAACAATGTGGGCCAATAATACCCAGCCCTTAATATCTAATTTTCTTTGGCAATAGCAGAACCATGGCTAGTGCCATACTTTTCATGAAACTCATTCATCACCCTTTCAGCTTCTTGTCTCCCAAGACACCTCAAATAAATGCCTTCATAATTTTTCTTATACAGAACAATTCCCTTTAGCATGAAACTATCGCTCTTCAGTCACAGAGCTCTCCTCTGAATGGCATTAAGATGGCCTGGGAATCACTGGTTTAATAAATAATAAACTATGTCATCATACCAACTACTTGGGGAAACCTCCTCAAGATTATAATTCTGAACAGTCAGTTCGGGTCCTATTTCAGCCATAGTCTGAGTAAGTCCCTGCCCTCTTACCAATTTCATGGGTTGAATTTCAATATCATATTCTTGTAGCATTGTTACCCATCTAGCTCTACACTCACCCAACTCATTCTGTATCAATAGTAACTTAACTGCAGGATCTAGGACAATTGCATAAACCTTATTCCTGAGGATATAGTGTCTAAATTTCTTTACTGCACTGACCAGGGCATACACCTGCTTTTCCATGCTTAGATATTTCAACTCAACATATTTTAATGGTGCACTCATAAAAGCAATAGGATGTTTATTTTCTTCATTAGACTTTTGAGTCAACATTCCCACACATGAATGATCTGAAGCAAATGAATAGATGTAAAAGGGCTTACTATAATTAGGACTTACCAATACTGGAGCATCAGCAATGGCTCTTTTGATTTCTACAAATGCCTCCTTTTCCTCTGCAACCCATTCAACTTTAGCGTCATGCTTCAATATTGCATTCAGTGGTTTAACAATTTCAACGAATCCAGTAATGAATTTCCTGATGAAGTTGATCTTTCCAAAGAAAGAATTCATCTCTTTTTTGCTAACAGGTGGCTGAATCTTTAGTATGGCCTCCACTCTTTCTGGATCGATAGCAATTCCCTTTTTAGATATGACATGTCCCAGCAATTTCCCTTCTGTCACTCCAAAAATACACTTTTTAGGATTCAGGGATATACCGAATTCCCTACACCTTTGAAATATTTTGTGTAAGTCAAAGATGTGGTCCCCTCTATTTTTGGAAAAGATAGTTAGATCATCCATATAAATAATAATGCACTTGCCTTTGATATCCTTAAAGGAAATATCCATGGCCCTTTGAAATGTAGCCCCAACATTAATGAGACCGAAAGGCATTCTCCTGTAAGCAAAGGTACCCCATTTTGTTGTGAAAGCAGTTTTGTGTCTATCTTCATACTGAACCATTACTTGGTTGTACCCTGAATAGCAATCCAAAAAGGACATCATTTGAGAACCATTTACTACTTGAAGTACTTCATCTAATGAAGGGACAGGGTAATTCTCCTTTTCTAATGATCTATTTAAATTTTTGAAGTCCATGCAAAGTCTGATTTCTCTATTCTTTTTTCTTACTGGGACTAGATTCGCCACCCATGTTGAATGCCTGACAGGAAATATAATTTTGGCTGACAGTAATTTCTAAACTTCTTTCTATATAACTAGTTCTAGTAGTGCGTTAATTGGTCTCTGTCTCTGCCTGAAAGGTTTAGTACCTAACTTAAGAGGTATAGCATGAGTTATAATTGACGTATCATAAGTTTTCAGATCTTCATAACTCTAGGCTGCTATATCCAAAAAGCTATGCAATGCTTCAATTATTCCTTGTATTTCTTCTGGAGTGCATACCTTGCCAATAAAAATATTCTTGGCATTATCTTCAGTTCCCATATTGTGAATATCACGCTATCCACCGATGGACTTCCTTTTAGACTCTTGCTCCTGATCTCTAATCTTTTCCAAATCAAAAATCTGCTCCAACTGTACCATTCCCCTTGGAATAGTATTAGACTTCAAGTTTATCACTCCTTCCAGATCCAGTTCTGCTTCTTGGAGTTTTGTTTCATCAATGATTTGGGAAGCAAAAACATCTATGTTTGTAATGAATTCTAGGATATGCTTGTCATCCTCAAATACCTGAAAGTTAGTAACATTGTCCAGAACTGATGGCACATGAGTCAATTCTACAGTAAACTTTTTCAAACCTGACAGAGATAGGGGCTGTAGAGTACTTGTTGCCTAGGCCAGAGAATCTACAGTTTGATTCTTCTGTCGTAGTATCAATTGAATATTGAAGGCATCAAATCCTTCAATGAGATCCCATACTCTATGCCTATAATTAGTCATTCTCCTATTGTGAAATGAATATTGTTTCCTTACTTGCTTAATTACTAGTTCAGAATCACCGAAAACTTGCAGAACCTTAACCTTTTTCTTGAGCGCCATAAGAAGTCCATGAATCAGTGCCTCATATTCTGCCACATTATTAGTATAGTGGAATTGAAGTCTATGAGCTGCAAAGAAGGTCTTACCTTTTGGGCCAATCAATTCAAATCCTGCTCCAGCTCCATGCTTGGATTTAGATCCATCAAATCTAAGGGTCCAACATTTAGCAGTTGCATTAATCTTCATCATATCCTTTGAGTTATTACTACAAGAGGACTCCTTGGATGACATCACTTTCTTTCCTTTATAATCCTCTGGAGGGCATTGTATGTCTGTCTTGACTGTCAGGGTTAGATTTATGCATTTTTGTACTTGTTCTACTGCTACTTAGCATAGACAACATTCCAACTTTGAATGAGAAGCATTGTGAAGTCTACACTAGTTAGGTAAGAGCAACTCCTTGAAGTTTGTCCTCTTGTCGAGGTGAACCTAGTTTTCAATACACTGCTTAATGAATTCCTAGAAACCATCTAGTAAACTAATTTGATTATTCTTGGATTCATCTTCTTCCTTAATTGATCCTGTCGGGACAGTAGCATTGCTAGATTTTGTTTCTATATCAATAAGCATTGCATGTAACATCAATACCTTCTCTGAATCTGACTCCTCATAAGGAGTCGACAGCATATAATTTCCCATACCTATTTCCAATATCAGAACTTCATTCAAAGTATTTTGATATTCTATAATCATGTATTTCATTCTTGGTTCTCTCTCAATTCTGATCTGGTTTGGCACCTCTTTCCAGATAAGCCATATGTGAGAGTGATCAGTAGATACATATCCATTTAGGGCTTTCATAAAATCCCTTCCTAGTATTAAGTCATACGCATCAGGGATATCAGCTACTTGAATATTAATAACCTATTGGATCCTTGGGTCAGAAGCTACTTGCATGTGAATCATGTTTAGTTCTCCCACTACATTTACTTCAATTCTATCCAACTGAGTTACCTTCTTCTGGGAGTTAGCAGGTGTAATCCCTAAAGCTCTACATATTCTAAATGGCATCACATTAGTGGAAGCACTAGAATCTAGTAAACAATTATGTAAATTCTTACCGAATATGTGCACAGAGATCAAGAATGGTGGGGTATCTGTCTTCCCTTGAAACAAAGTTGGCTGAGTATCTACCTGGGCCACTTGAGTCTTGTCTTTTTCCTTGCCTTTATCTCCAGGGGGAAAGTTAGTCTGATAAGCCTGGTTTTGCATTTTCATAGCCTGAGAACCTCGAACCTTGTTGACACTCTCGCTAGAAGGTTTATCCAAAGATACTAGATGTACATCGTAGGGACCTAGGACTGCATTCCTAATTGCTGGGGACCTTAATAACTCGAATACTGAAAGATTTACCTTTAACTTTTTGAACTCCTTAGCAACATAATAAGCCATCTACTCCTCACTTAGGTTAGTGGGGACATCTCTAGAAGATTCCTCTACCTTATCTTTTCCCACTTGAACAATTTTTTCCTTCGGTGGATCAGTTTGAGCTTGTCTTTCTTTTGAAAGGTACTGCCTGGAAAACTTGTGGAAAGGATGGATTATTACTAGCACTTGGTTCTGGAGGGATATTAAAATTATTAGGAGGAATGGAGGTGGTGAAAGGACCCCCAGCCTGCAGGTGTCTATGGGGCATGTCTCTTAAATCAGATCCTTTACCCTGCCTCTGGAATATTTGTACTTCTTCAACATAAGCCTCTTCCTGATCTAGGGGGCCATTATCATTCGTTGCTTCTTGATCCGGGGGATAATTTTTTAGTGAAAATTAAAGTGTTCCCAATGCTCCAGATTTCAGCTCCATCAGAAAGAGAATGACGTCCTGATTCCAACGCAACTTGAATGGGTCGAAAAGGACTCCGTTTGTGCAAGTTACGGCCAGTCAAACTTCCAGTCAAACTGGCTTTAGGGGCGTCCAGAAAGCGGAAAAAATAATCATCTTAGAAATTGATAGAATTGGTGTCATCGCGAAGAGCTCGTCGAGATGATTCCGACGATGTTCATTTCATCGAAATCTGACATCATACGCTCGAGTTAGAAGCAGTCAAACTTCAGTCAACTTAGAGGGTACTGATGACGTCATCATGCTGACATGTCAGTCCGTACAGTACGGAATCCAAGTGGGCGAATTTCAACCCGACACGTGGCAGGTGACTCAGACCATATGGACCAATCATAGCATGACACGTGTCCATCCGTACAGTACGACATCCAAGTGGCAGTCCAGTCAGCAATATCTAGCGAATGGTATGTAGCCACGTGGCAGTCTTGTCATCCTTGTCAGCGTCGATGTGGCTTTTCTGACGAGTAGGATTTTGACACGTGTCCTTGTTGTATTTGGCACACAGATTTTTTTGTTTTCACAAAAGGTTTGGATGGGGTTCGACCCCGCGATCTCTGCCGAATTAACCAGGCGGTTCTACCGTTGCACCAACTCTAGCGCTCAAAATAATATATGTGAGCGGTTTGTGTTGTTGTTTGAAATTTGGTATTTCTTTTTAAAAACGGCCCGCGCGGGAGTGGAGCCCTGGACCTCGCGGGGAACAAAATAACTACCCACCATTGAGCCCGCATGGCTTATCTAATATTATGTAGGGTTCGGTTCTTTTTGTTGTAAATTTGTTAGCCGAATGCCTAACATAAGGCATATTAAGCCAAAACCAATAAGATACACTATAACTACTCCAACAAGAAGATTGTAGAGGATAGAATAGACAGGATACGAGTTGTTGGAAGGAGATTATGTAATTAATTAAGTGGTTAAGCCATATTAGGCAAATTTCTTGTATAAAAGGAGGGGGGTAGGCATTGATTTTCCAAGTCCAGGTTGAGATAGCGGGAGAATGCTCGAGGGTCTTTGAAGACGTTTCTGCATATCAGAGTACTGTCATGCTACTGAATGCTTGAAGGAGATAGTCTTGAAGCCATTGTAATTGAATTTGGAGCTAATCGGATCGGTCCTCCATTGGACAGGGACCCGGAGACGTAGTCCTTAGGGACGAACTCCGTTATCAATTGTGGTTTCGTCTCTCTATTCTTCTCTCTTTTCTTTCTCAGTTTATCTTGGCATTTATTTTATGTTATGTTCATTATTTCATTTGAGCATTTAATTTGTAATCATTTAAGTAAAACGTTGTAATAATTGATCTTTTAACGTTAAGCATTCTGTAAGCAACTAGTCCTAGATCCTAAATAGATCAAGTTGGTATCAGAGCTTTGTGTGTGGCTTGTATTGCAATTTGAATGCTAACGAGATCCAGGTTGCAATGAGGTGAAGGAGAACTTGAAGAGTACAATCCTGAAATCGGAAGACGAAGAGCTAATCAACCGTCACAGATGGAAGAAAAAGAAGGTGGACAAAGTTCAGAGCTCAGTGTCAAGGATTTCCAGAAGCTATTTCTTGACATGAAGGCAATGGTGGACGAACTTTATGCTGAAAAGAAGAAGCACGAAAAGGGAGGTTCTTCAAAGCACAAGAAGCAGGAAGATCAGAAAGACACAGAGGAGAAAGCTCCAGAAACTCCTTCTCCTCCATCTTCTCCCTCTTCTTCTTCTCCCCCTTCTCCTCCTTCTCCTTCTCCTTCTTTCTAATGTAAATCCATTTAAGAGCAAGTCTAAGCCTGTAATTAAGCTTGATGTAAAATTTGAGTTACCTAAATACTGTGGGGAGTTAAATGCTGAGAAGTTAGACAATTGGGTCCAACAAGTAGAAGTATACTGTAGGATTCAAGGCCTAGTAGAAGATGCTTCTAGGATTCAATTAGCAACTCTCCGGTTGGGAGGTACAGCTCTCACCTGGTGGGAGAGTAAAACTCGTGAAGAAATTGCTCGCCATGGTCAAGTTAATATGTCTTGGATGGAGTTTGTTGCTGCCCTTAGGAAACAATTCTACCCTTTAGGTTACATGCAACAGTTAACCATGAATTGGCAAACCTTTAGGCAAGGTAAGGGGCAGTCTATCCAGGAATATACTCATGAGTTTAGGAAACGGGCCATTGCTCTAAATGTTCCCTTGTATACCCAAGACACATTACTTAAGTATATTGGTGGTTTACATTCTTACCTTAGGCACACTATTTTGATGTTGAGTCCCAACAATCTAGACGAGGTGTCTGTACAAGCTACTCATATAGAGTCAAGGGGTAAGAATAATTTTAGTGATAACTTTTCCAAGAATCCATCTAAGTTTGAGGGTAAGTCTAAAGGGAAAGAAAAAGACAAAGATAAAGGCAAAGGGAAGAAGACAGCTACAGCTCAGAAAGAGGGTGAGAAACCTACGTGCTCCCATTGCAAGAAAGAGGGGCATGATGATTTAATATGTTGGAAGCTTCATCCTGAGTTGAGGCCGAAAAGATTTGGAGGTAATAAAGGCAAGAAGACTACTGTAGTGATTCAACAAGATCTTGGTTCAGACTCCGGAGATGAGTCAAAGATTGTTGCTACCGGAATCCAAGGTAAAAGGAAAGGTATATCTCTCTCATCTGATGCAAGTTTTTCTAATGCCAGTGCAAGTACAAGTAAAGAATCTTCTCCTAAGGTTGATAAGCAAAGAAATGAATTGTTTCACATTCGTGTTGTAACAAAACACACTAAGATTGATACTCTGTTTGATACGGGTTCACAAGTAAACTTAATATCTGAAGAAGTTGTAAAGAAACTTAATTTGGCTACAACACCTCATCCAAAACCATATCCACTCGGATGGGTTTGCGATGATGCTCAACTACAAGTAACTAAACAATGTAAATTGAGATTTGCTATCACTGCAAACTTTGTAGATGAGGTAGAAGTCGATGTGGTCCCTTTGGATATTTGTGGGCTTGTGTTAGGGAGTCCTTATCTTTATGATAGAAAAGCAATCTTTTATAGGGGGGAGAATAAGTATCATCTTTTTAAAGATGGGGTAGAATACATTGTACGGGCACATAAGGTGAAGACTAATCTTACACTAGTTAATGCTGGTCAAATAAAGAGGTTGGTCAACTCAAGTAAAAACTTTGTATTGATGCTTGTAAAAGCCAAAGAAGATGATAAATCTGAGGCCTTCAAGGGGTGTGACCCAAAACATAAAACTAAAATGGTCAAGATTATTTCCGCTTATGATGACATGTTTCAGGAACCAAAGGGGTTGCCACCCAAGAGAGAGATACAGCATGAAATCTAGTTACAGCAGGATGTGCCACTTCCTAATATCGGCATGTACCGTTTATCAGTTATGCAGAATGAGGAAATTAAAAAGTAGGTTCAAGAGTTGGTGGAAAAAGGAGTGATTCGTCCTAGTACTTCTCCTTGTGGTTCTCCAATTGTCTTGGTTCCAAAGAAAGATGGAACTTGGAGGATGTGCATCGACTATCGTGCCTTGAACAAGATAACGGTAAAGAATAGGTATCCTCTTCCCAGAATAGATGATTTACTTGATCAATTAAAACATGCAGTTTATTTCACTAAGTTAGATTTGAGAAGTGGTTATCATCAGATAAGAATTGCAGAAGATGATATCTGGAAGACTGCATTTAAGACAAAACAGGGACTGTTCGAGTGGTTGGTTATGCCTTTTGGGCTTTGTAATGCACCAGCTACTTTTATGAGAGTCATGAATGATGTCTTTCATCCTTTTATTGATGATTTTGTCATAGTCTATCTAGATGATATCCTTGTATTCAGTCGAACTTGGGAAGATCATGTAAGTCATGTAAAGAAAGTCTTTGATGTATTGAGAAAAGAAAAATTGTATGTAAAGATGTCTAAATGCGAATTTGCTAAGACATCCTTAGTGTACTTAGGCTATGTCGTAGGGAGTGGTCAATTGAAAGTAGACCCTGCGAAGGTCGAAGCTATTGTAAAATGGCCTAAGCCAAGTACAGTCACAGAGGTCAGAAGTTTTCTAGGTGCAGTTCAGTACTGGAGAAAGTTTATTGCAAACTTCTCTTTTATAGCATCACCATTACATGCATTAACCAGTACAAAGGCAACTTTTCAGTGGGGAGGTCCGCAACAGAAGGCTTTCGACACTTTGAAGGGAAAGTTGAGCACCGCACCAGTTTTGGCCTTACCAGATCTACATCAACCATTTGAGATTGAGACAGATGCGAGTGGGTTTGCCATGGGAGCAGTACTCATGCAAGGAGGTAAACCAGTTTGCTACCACTCTGAAACCTTTTCAGGAGCAGTAAGTAACTATCCCACATATGATAAAGAACTTTATGCTTTAGTTCAGAGTGTTAAAAAATGGAAACATTACATAATGGGGAAAGAAACTGTAATCCACACTGATCACCAGCCACTTCAATATTTGCACTCACAAACTAAACTGCAACAAAGTAGGCACTTTCGGTGGATGGGTTTTCTACAACAGTTTCATTTGGTTATTAAGTATAAGAAAGGTACCCATAACAAAGTAGCAGACATGCTCTCTAGACCTCCTATGATGAATGCTTTGATAATCCTTCAAAATAGTTCTATGGTTCATGAAAGTTTTCAAGAACAATATGCTAATGATGAGAACTTTAAGGATATCTATGCTGCTTTAATGAATGGTAAACATGTAGAAGAGAAAGACTATTATGTGCAGGATAAACTGTTATATCACTTGGGTAAATTATGTGTTCCAAAAGATGAACAAGCACAGGTGATTAGAGAAGCACATACCTCATTGATTGCAGGACACTTTGGGGTAAACAAAACATTGACTCAGCTGCAGAAGTATTGTTATTGGCCTCATATGCAAGAAACTGTAACTAAGTATATTAGAGGTTGTGTTATGTGTGCAACTAGTAAGCCTAGTAACAGGAAATTGGGTTTGTACACACCTCTACCTGTACCTTCTCGTCCATGGGAAAGTGTGTCAATGGACTTTGTTGGGGGGTTACCTATGTCTAGGAAGGGACATGATTATTTGTATGTAGTAGTTGATCGGTTCAGCAAAATGTGTATTTTAATGCCATGTAAAAAGAAAGTCACTGCTGAACTGACAGCTCATTTGTACTTTCAATTTGTATGGGTTCATTTTGGGTTACCTACTTCTATTGTATCGGATCGAGATTCTCGATTCTTGGGGAATTTTGGTCAACTTTGTGGGGACTCATGGACACCAAACTGAAGAAGAGTACACCTTCCATCCGTGACGGGCAGGCGAGGAGGTTGTAAATAGGACAGTTGTGCATCTACTCGAGGAGGTTATTGAAGCATCCTAAGTTGTGGGATGAGAGTCTTCATTATGTGCAGCATGCCTACAACCATGCAGCACACTCTTCTACTAAGAGGTCTCCTTTTGAGACATGCTTTGGTTATGTGCCCAAGACACCGATGGATTTTGCTTTTGGGAAAGATGATGTTGAAGATGGACGCCATGATGCAGAGAAGGCTTTGAAGTTCATCCAGAAAGTCCAAGCAATTCATCAAGCAGTGGAAGCACGGTTGGAACAGAGCCAAGCAAAATACAAGGTTCGCCATGACAAGCATCGCACTGATCATCATTTTCAGGTTGGAGACAGAGTTTGGTTACATATCAGCAAGGAAAGGATGCAAGGTGAAGGTAAAAAGCTTAAGCCAATTAGGTATGGTCCTTTTGAGATCCTTGAGAAGATTGGTACCAATGCCTTCCGCCTCGATCTTCCTCCATACATGCATATTTACTAGGTTGTCAATGTTGAGAATTTGAAACTGTACGAGCCTCCAATGATCCTAGATGAAGTCTCAGACATTCAAGTTCCATCAGTTGATGACCTTTCACCAGAGTACATGTCAGAGTTGCCAGAAGATGTCATTCTCGACAGGAATGTCAGAACTTCATGAAGAGGAGATGTTGAGTACCTCAGAGTGGGTCTGAAGGGGATGCATCCAAGCAAAGCAAGATGGATGGAGATTGGTAAAGTGAGGGAACTTTACCCTCACTTACTTTCCAAGTAATCAAGCTTTCGGAGGTCCTAAAGCTCTCCAGTGGGGAGGCCTGATCCGGGGGACAATTTTTCAGTGAAAATTAAAGTGTTCCCAATGCTCTAGATTTCAGCTCCATCAGAAAGAGAATGGCGTCCTGATTCCAACACAACTTGAATGGGTCGAAAAGGACTTCGTTTGTGCAAGTTACGGCCAGTCAAACTTCCAGTCAAACTGGCTTCAGGGGCGTCCAGAAAGCGGAAAAAATAATCATCTCAGAAATTGACAGAATTGGTGTCATCGCGAAGAGCTCGTCGAGATGATTCTGATGACGTTCATTTTGTCGAAATCCGACATCATACGCTCGAGTTAGAAGTAGTCAAACTTCAGTCAACTCAGAGGGTACTGATGACGTCATCATGCTGACGTGTCAGTCCGTACAATACGGAATCCAAGTGGGCGAATTTCAACCTGACACATGGCAGGTGACTCAGACCATACGGACCAATCATAGCATGACACGTGTCCATCCGTACAGTACGACATCCAAGTGGCAGTCCAGTCAGCAATTTCTAGCAAATGGTATGTAGCCACGTGGCAGTCTTGTCATCCTTGTCAGCGTCGATGTGGCTTTTCTGACGAGTAGGATTTCGACACGTGTCCTTGTTGTATTTGGCACGCAGATTTTTTTGTTTTCACAAAAGGTTTGGATGGGGTTCGACCCCGCGATCTCTGCCGAATTAACCGGGCGGTTCTACCGTTGCACCAACTCTAGCGCTCAAATTAATATATGAGAGCGGTTTGTGTTGTTGTTTGAAATTTGGTATTTCATTTTAAAAATGGCCCGCGCGGGAGTGGAACCCCGGACCTCGCGGGGAACAAATAAACTATCCACCATTGAGCCCGCGTGGCTTATCTAATATTATGTAGGGTTCGGTTCTTTTTGTTATAAATTTGTTAGCCGAATGCCTAACATAAGGCATATTAAGCCAAAACCAATAAGATACACTATAACTACTCCAACAAGAAGATTGTAGAGGATAGAATAGACAGGATACGAGTTGTTGGAAGGAAATTATGTAATTAATTAAGTGGTTAAGCCATATTAGGCAAATTTCTTGTATAAAAGGAGGGGGGTAGGCTTTGATTTTCCAAGTCCAGGTTGAGATAGCGGGAGAATGCTTGAGGGTCTTTGAAGACGTTTCTGCATATCAGAGTACTGTCATGCTGCTGAATGCTTGAAGGAGATAGTCTTGAAGCCATTGTAATTGAATTTGGAGCTAATCGGATCGGTCCTCCATTGGAGAGGGACCCGGAGACGTAGTCCTCCGTTATCAATTGTGGTTTCGTCTCTCTATTCTTCTCTCTTTTCTTTCTCAGTTTATCTTGGCATTTATTTTATGTTATGTTCATTATTTCATTTGAGCATTTAATTTGTAATCATTTAAGTAAAACGTTGTAATAATTGATCTTTTAACGTTAAGCATTCTGTAAGCAACTAGTCCTAGATCCTAAATAGATCACTTCTTCATTGAATAACTGAGTCACCTCATCCCCATTGTAGATTTGATTTGTTTTATCTTCCTGGGAGTTGGATTCCTTTTCTGGCACATTTTCTTCACCTGCTGGAAAAGGAGCATGATTTAGCACCAGTACAGGGGAGTCATAGGGAGTGGAGGGAACTATCTCCTGGCCATTTGCATTATTCTCCACTTCATACTAGAAAATAGAGGCTACAATTTGGAATTCAGGACACTCTAACTCAGAATGCTGGCTTGTCTTATGGAGCCTACACCACCCTGACAGAGTAGCCTCTGCTAGATATACACCACTGGGAGGCTTGTCTTGACTAACTAGTTGATTAGAAAATTGGTTGACTAGTTGATCTAATGGAGTGGGAACTCCTCCATTATTAGGTCCTGTATTCCATGTCTTGTTCTATCCCTGTGGCTACCTCCTATCAAATCCTGGCCCATTACCTTGAACTTTATCAAAATTTTATCTTCTGTCATTATTGAATCCTCTCTCATTATTGAATCCTCTCTCATTATTGTAACCTCTATCCTGATTATATCCTCTGTCATTGTTGTAACCCCTTTCGTTGCCTGTCCTCTATCAAAATTTTGCCCCTGTGAATGTTCTTGGTTCTGATTGGATTGCAGATTTCTCTGAGCAGCTTGTAATTGGTTGTTTTGATTTCTTAGGTAAGTCACCTCTATGTTTAACTTTTTTATCTGTTCAACCATTTCATCAACCCTATCTTTATTTAGATCTCCACAAAGGATCTGGCCTGAATTACTTTGAGGAGGAACAGTCATTATAGCAGATCCAACAGACTGATGCAACACTTTAGAATTCTGTAAGTAGGTAGGGAAACCAGTTGGCTGCTACTGATACAAAGGCTGGTTAACTTGTTGTTGTGGGAAACTCATCACAAGAGAGATCTGGCTCATGGGGGAACCAGGATGTGGCACCAAAGGTAGTTGAGGTATTGGATTCATAATTGGCGTATGATTGGCAAGTGCTTGATTCACGGCCTGAACTTGGTTTGGATGCGCAACTGGTCCTAAAGAAGGCAATGGTCCAGCCAAATGTTGCCTCAAATCTGTGCTAAGCTTGACTACTTTTGTATAAGCATCAACCAGTCGGGTTGGAGGATTAGGTCTCCATTTCAGAAAGGTCGTTGTAAGGCTGTCCAATGCTTCATAATAGACTCCTAGGGCTATGGCATCATCTAGGACATAAGGGTCTTGAAGTATGGTATACGCACGATGGAACCTATTATTGAAACTGGATATGGGTTCATTAACCTCTCTCTTGACTCTAGTGAATTGCAAATATAGTTCATTAGCACTAATAGGTATTCTAAACTTCTGTAAAAAGGCAGTTTCCAGATTATTCTAGTTAAGAATTGAACCAGATGGGAGGTGATTGTACCAGTAAAAATCCTCCTCTCCCAATGAATAAGGGAATAAAGTACAGGTGACATCCTCATGAGTGATTCCTCTGTCTTTGAGACAGGTTTGAAAACTCCTGATATGCTCTTCTGCGGTCCTGTTTGGGTCATTGACATGAAATTTTGAACAGAAATGCTCAGGATTCTTGGGCATAACGTTGTAAACATTGAAAAACAAGGGAGATGGATTATTAGCGAGGAAAGCCATTGGTAGAAGTGGTGGTGGTGGTTGATTAATGATAGGCTGGAGATGTTGAATGGGAACGACCTCAGGGATGGGTATGGCCTCAACCTTTGGAAGTGAAGATGCAGATGATGCTGGTGAAGGGATGGGTGATGATGATTGTCCCCTTTCTTGAGTCCTCCTTGACCTAGTGGGGAACTGTAATTCTTGTAGATCTTCCTCTCCTAAGGTAGATCTGGTACTTCTATATCTCTCAAGAGAGATGGCGTTTAAGAAATGATCCAGTGAGCTCATTCAAGCCCTCCTTCTAGTGCCAATCTGTTGATGGTGTTTTCTGCACAACTCAGATAGAATGCAATATTCTATCTCTCTTGAAAGGTATTCTTCAACAAAAAATTGCTGAAAATCACCCCAAGGTCTCTCAGGTGTCAGGTCATGACAATGCATAAACAACTCAGATAATATGTGAAAATGCTGGTAATCAAAATCGGACCTTACTAAAAGCAAACTGTATCTTTCCAATTTATCTAATTTTGTAATATTATGATCTTAAGTCCTAAATCTAACCAAATGATAAAGAAACAGCAAAAGATGAGAGTGCAAGGAATATAATGAAATCTAAATTACTGCTAAGATGAAGAATACAAATGATAAATACCTGGAATGGACTAATCTCAAATAACCAATTCTTTCTTAACCCATAATGCAATATCACAAGAAAGGTGCAATCTTCTAAGGTATACAGATTTTCAAATAATAGACATTCATCCACAATCAAACTAAGTACAAATAGATGTATGGTCTAGGTTGACTTCACCAGTCTACTACAATCAGATAGTTATTGGGAGTATAGACCAGAGATTGCTACAAACATTCCAAACATAAAACCATGTACATTATTCACCAAACTAATCTAATTCTAAATTTAACATCAAATCCTATATCTTCAAGCAATTTTCAAAAGATGGAAGAACAAGAACCATGCAAGATGAACTAACACAAAGAATTCACCAGAGAAACCACAATTCCTTCAATTGTATTAGATCACCAAAATGTAGCAACAACTCCACTATTCTATGTTACAACATTTGCTCAAAAGAACTAACTACTATCTCTACTACAGAATGCTCTAGCTCTTCCTTAATCTAGCTTGCCTCTATTTTATGTCTAACTATCCCCTTACAAATGAGGCAGTAATGCCATTTATAGAGAACCCCCGAAACATGTCAGCCTAGCCAAACATTTACAAAATAAAAATAGCCAAAATAAGTCAGCCTCAGGAATTTCAAAATAAGGCACACATTAAATGCCGATACATCATCAAGGTCAGCCAAAACACAGTCCCCAATGCAACCCAGATCAACACATGCCCCATAATAATAGGGAAGCACAAATCTCCAAGTTGACATCAATTACCACCTCCCTTATCTTGATCCAATGATTCACGAACCCTCAAAAATGCTTTATCCAACTCAGCAATAGGTGGCAAAGGTAGGATTTTGAGCTGACATTCAATTGATCCAATTTCTTCTTTCGACAGCTTGACCATTGTATCCCAATCACCCTTATATGCTAAGTACTTATCCATCACAGCTAGATAAGTAGCTACATCATCCAATTGGTGCCCTGTCATAGAGTTTTCAATATCAGGGGCATAGGCAGCATGCCACCATTCCCTCAATTGTTCTAAGATCAGGTATTTAGGAGCAATCTTCCTCCTGCCAGTCATTACCTCAAAAAGGGTGATGCATCCATTATAAACATCAGTTAGATTACCATCCATCTACTTCTTTTATTTATAGATCTTCTTGATGGTTTTCTGTTGGATTTGCAGGGCTTCAAACCATTCCCAAGGCTCATTAACCCTAGATGAAGGAAGGATTCCATTAGTAGCCAGCAAATATTTATCATACTCCATGATTGCTTTAGTTTTCTATAATAAAAGATCAACATCCTCCTTATCCTAAGATAAAACATGCTCTAATAAATCTTTAGCTCTTATTGCATCCTTTCCAATTGAAAGGATATCCTTTATTGCATCATCTCCTTTTGTCTGTACCTCCTTTAACCAATCTATTGTAGCCGTGGTAGAAGCTTTCATCTTTTCTATTTTAGAAATGGTTTCCTTTGGCAAGAAACCAGCAGTAGCAGAGGAGGATGGGTGAAAGGACTGCAAATGCTTCATTAGATCTTCTAGACATTTCCTAAGCCTTTCATTCTCTTTCTTTAATTCATGTTTAGACTGTGTTTCCTTCCTCAATCTCCCAATGATCACTGCACTGGACCCCTCATATTCTTCAATATCTTGCTCCATAGAAACAGACCCAAGATTGATAGTCTGTACATTATAATCCTTCCCAGTGACCTCATCTCTACTTTTATCAGTAGCAGGGGTAGCAATATGAATAACCCTATTACTAGTTTCATCCCTCTCGATCTTTGAAATCACCTTGGCTGCCTTCTTCTTCTTTCCCTTTCCAATCTTGGCCAACATTTCATCCCAGTTGAGAGGAGTGTCCTCAACAATGATCTATTTTCTTCTAACCTCCTTATCTAGCCAATTCGGAATAGCAGGATCCACCCAGATTTCATCCTTCCTGACCTCTTCACGCTACTCTGCCGTCTCATCCTTTTCCTTCTCAGGAGATTGACCGCCTTTGCTTTCTAGTTCTGGTTCCTCTTCTTGCAGGGCTGAGGGAGTCCTAGCATGAACACCCTTCTTCTCAGGGGATCTGTTATCTTTACTACTCACAAGAGAATCCTCATATTGTACTAACAAAGAAGGATGCACTTCTACATGTCCTGCCTCAAACTCAGCAGTTGCGCCATAAAGTTCTCCCTCCTTAAATGGTTCTACTTCTTCACTGGTATCATGCTCTTTAGGAGTTATCTTAGGCATACCCGATGGAGGAGAGGTGTCTTTCTGTTGTTCTACAGTTGATGCCATTGGAAGAGGATCTATTTTTTACATGGTTTCCTTGGGAGACAGAGTTCTCGATCTTCTTGAATAGACCCTAGTTTTTTCTCCTGAGCTCTCCACATCAACCACATGAGGATCCACCTTATCCTTAGAAGTTTCTTGACCTTTCTTCTTAGAAGCCCTGGTTGTCCTTTCCCTTTTTGGCTGTGGAGGAGCATCCTCTTTCTATGCTTTCTCAAGTTCCCCCTCTTCAGAAGACTTACCTATTTTTATAGTATGGCTTCTCTTCTTTCCCCTAGGTTTTCTTTTCTTTTCAGGCTCATCTTCCTTGGGGCCTCTAATTTTAATCTTGAAAGGTGAGCTCACCTTAGTTTTGCCAGCAGAATCATCCTCACTTGATTCCTCTAAAGTGGAATGAGCATTCAAATTTCCCATCAGATTGAAGGTACAAGGTACCTTTTTACTTTTCAATTCCCATACTTTATGCTTCAACCAAGACTTGGTAGATTTCATAATAGGGGCCATTAATTCCTCCAGTTCAGTTATTTCCTTTTCTGACCAGTTTACCTCTCTAATAGGTCTATCCTTGACTGACTCATATGCATGATCCTAGACTAAATTTCCATCATCTTCCAACTGATCTGGAATTAACTTGACATTGTACATTCTGATCACATCAACTGGCATCCTCGAATATCTTTTCTTTCTCACCTCAAAGTCATCCTTGCTATTCACCCAATAGTCCTCTAGATCATCTTTATGGTGATATTCTTTGGTAGCTTTCTTCTGGGCTTCACCAGTAATATCAAAGTTCACCCTCTTAGAATGGAAAGAGAACCCATAAGTACTCAATTCCTCTCCTGATGCATGAGCCGATTAGATTGAAGGACAAACTTCAGCTATACCAATTTTCAAAGGAAAATCCCTACCAAACCCTGTTTTGTGCTTCTCTCTTTTAACAACAGCATCAAAATCACATATCTGCCGAGTAACCTCCAAAAGTATTACATGGTTAGTAGGATATCTTGGCAGTCTGTATGGAGTAGTTGGACATCCATCAATTCTGACATAGGAGAAAGTGGGAAATTGTATGAACCAAGCTCCATACTTTTTGATCAGCTCCTTGGCTCCATCAAAAATTCTCACATGTTCTGCATTCTGAAGCAACCTAGTAATATGCATAGTAAATGCATCATTTTCTCTCTTATAATTCTGATTCCCTAGGTGCAACTCAGGGTACACCTCATAAATGATATCTTGTCCAAATGTTCCTTTTGGATTCAGTCCCCTATATGGATAAAATCTAGCAAGTATGTACATCACATAAGAGGACATGGTGAATTTCTTGGATTCCAGCACATCCCTCATTTGTCTGTCAATCATCGCACTGATAATCCCTACCCAGTGATAATTGATACCCTGCTCAATCTTGTTGATGACATGCACCATCCAATTCTCCAACACCCCAGCACTCCTCAAGCCGGCCACCCTGCTCAACAGTGTGATTGCATCATGTATGTCTTGTCGGAACTTGACCCTGTGTAACTGCTTAGGCAATTTGGAGAAATGAGACTTCGGCTTTTCAAGCTAGGAATTGATCATCTGCTAGGCTTTGGTTGGCTCATCCTCATAGTACGTTCTAGCCAAGTCCATGTCTAGGGCACACACACATGGTAAGTCCGGCATATCAAATTCCTGGGCAATGGAAATAGGATTAAAATTTGCCAACACCCTTCCATCAGTGCTGACAATCCTCTGCGAATCAAAGTCATAGTGTCAAGCACACTCTAATATTAGTTCATAGCATTGAATTGCAGGAGGAAATCTAGCCACATGAGCTAGTCCAGACTTCACCATCCCCTTGGTCAAGACTAATAAATCATTCTAAGCCATCCTTTCCTTGAACTCTTCATATCTCCATGCTCCTACATTCGTATCCGAGACTTCTAACCAAACTAAAGCTATCTTACTATCAGGCGACTGACTTTTCACATCCAGCCTTAACCTTTTCACATCTGTAACCGAAGACCCTTTTGTGTCTCCCTTGGCCTTTCTTGCCGCTACTTTGCTTGATTCAGCCTGCATTTGTAAAAGAGCCTCATAAGAATCCAATTATCATCCATATCTCAGTCAAAGGTTAGCCTTGAAACCACATGAAACCATTAAGATCAATCATTAATCACCAATCCTGAAAGAACCAGGAAGATGAAGCAATCCAGGAAAATGAGGCAATCCGGGAAAATGAGGCAATCCAGGAAATTCCAATTGGGGCGAAATTCAGAGAAATCTGACCCAGACAGACTCCTGCTTCCAAGGTACCATATATCAAACAAATCATCGATACAGACACAAGAGATGCATAATTATCCTAAAATTCATCTATTTAGCAACAATAAATCATCATCCAACATTCAATTCATTGCTTCAATTTCAAAAATAAAAATGAAATGAAACCAGGTAGAAAACTGAAAAAATCTGGATGGCCCAGATTTTTGCGGACAACTTGAAATTCTGGGAACTCATCATACTTCAGGAAACTGGATGAATCCAGGAAAATCCAGGCATGCAGGAATTCCACGGACACCTCGAATACCTGATGACCATTCGACGCGCAGACCATTAACCAAGTAATCATACAAACCTCCCTATTCGGATTCCACGAAGGTAAACTCAACCTTAATGAGCTAAAATTTGATTGCACCTAGACTTAAACTTGTCAAAACTCTCAAGTGATTGATCCTTGCAACAAAATAATGATGCCCTAAGTTTGACAGCTAAACTTCCACCATGAGAGCTAAAGTGAGCTCAAAATTCAAACTCAATCCCTTAAAATGATGAAACTAGGGTGCACCAGGGTCTAAAATGCTATGAACAAGGTCGAGCAAAATACAAGACAAGAGAATGATGAGGACTTCACCAAACTTAAGAAATCTGGGAAAACATACCGAAACCCTAATCTTCACAAAATAGAAGGCTACGTGCCAATAGGCTAGGCCCTAACAAAAATAGCTAACCACAGGGGAGTACCTGACATTTGATTAACAAACAAAGGGATGCACAGTGCGGGTGCTAAAACCCATGGAAGGGTGAGTTCAAACCCTAATTCAATAAATATGTGGTTAAGAAAATAAACACGGGCTGACCCAGATAACCACCATTCGATAACCAAAAAGATTCAATCAAAGCGCAAACAAAAGGCAAAGTCAACGATGACTTACCATGAATGAAGTCTGAATGAAACTCTAGTCTAAGGAATCACTGCAAACTTGGGTGCTCCAGCGACGAAAATATTCAACACCAACGTTCAAGCAATCCACATGCGAACAAACCAAATCCAATGACCATGACTCGAAATGAACAATCCTAAGCACTAAAGTAGATGACAAATGAATAATGAAATCATGAAGAGCACTAAAAGCCTTTAAATTTTCCAACATTCATGCCAAAGCAAACGTACCTCAAGCCTTAATGGCCAATAAGACATACCGATGAAATCTGGAAACCCGAGCTCAAAATGGAAAACCGAAAAAAACCAAGCCAAATGGACTATCAGGGTGAGCACGAATTCCGTGGAATTCGCACCCTTCAGGACTCCGACACAGTCTAGGAAAATCTGAGCTTCCTGGACAATCATGGATTCATCCAAAACCCGGATTTCAGAAAATCAGACAGTGACCAGATGATGGACCAGGACCCAAAAAAATTCGAGTGAACTAGAAAATCCCAGACTTAGGGAAAAACCCAGACTTCCATTTAAAACCAATTTTGAACATTTCAACCCTGAGGGTAAGACCAAGGCAAGCAATACCAACATCCGAAAACCTTTAAAGGACAAATTCAATAAAAACCAAAGGTCCTAGAGACATCAGAAAAGAGGGTCCCTACTCTGAGTGGGGTGTGTGTGAAAAATTGCACAACAGTATAGTATGTGATGAGCCTATTTCTATTTTCTATGATAATAAAAGTGCAATAAACATTTCAAAGAATCTAGTTATGCATTCAAGAATGAAGCACATATCTATTAAGTAGCATTTTCTGAGAGAGAAAGTGTTGGAGAATGAGGTAAGACTGGAGTATGTAACTACAAAGGAACATATTGCAGACATATTTACTAAGGCTCTTTCGAGCACCTTAGGGAGAGGTTGGGGATCATTGGCCCTCCTAACTAGGTGCACATGAAGATGCATCAGTCCAGTGAGTTCACAGATTCTTCATTTACCTGGACTGATTGATGGGTCTACTTCGCAGGGGGAGTAGAAAATATTTTCATTGTTGTAGTATGAGTGTAAACCTAAGGGGGAGTAATAAGAGAAATTGTTCTTTTCCATTGATTTCAAGGGGGGAGATAACATTATGTGTTTGCATCAATGAAAAAGGGGGAGATTGTTTTAGATATGAGCTAGTTTGGTGGTGTTTTCATTAATGTTTTCATTGATGTCAACACTATTCAGTATGTTGTAGATTGTACATGTATGTTTGAGATGTTGTTGATATGTTGTGAGTACATGGAGCTATCTTTATGGCATTGTAAATATGTTGGTATGATGATTTTCCAAGTGCTTTTGAGAAAATTAATGAAGAAAATAAGTCAAAGTGTTGGAAGTGTTCATTATGTGCTCCAGTATGTGATCTGCATATCTCCTATGTTGATCCTATGCCTGTGCGGATCTAAAGATGTGTTGATAATGATTCCATGATGATATAGCCTTAGTTTCAATTTTTGGTGAGGTATTACGTAGAAGTTGTGTCCACTAGTATATGCGTTCTACTGGTAGTGCCAATTTTCTATGGACTGGGATAAATATGTTTGCTCTGCATTTCTCCATTGTTTTGTTTTAGATCATGTAGATTTTGGAGATGTCTTATGAAGGACTTTTCTATGCTTTGGTGAAGAGGTTTGGAATTTGGTGATCCAAAAATCATGTTTTAGTGTTTCTGTGTGTGTCTCCATAGTCCAGATTATTTGGTGAAAAGTGTCAAGTGTTTGAAGCTTGTTGGTTTTGCTGCAGATGTATCTAGAAGATTCTTAAATGTATCCTCATGCATAATGAAGGATATTGCACCATCCACATGTTATCTTATTGATTGGGAAGTGTGTGCATCATTGATAATTTGTGTTTTCATTAGGTTTGGATGACCTAGTGTTTACACTTCATTCGAAGAATAAAACTTAAATTAGGAAGTGTACAGGAGATTCAAAAATATTATTCTTATGTTTTTATTGGTCCACTCTTATTCCTTTCCACTGCAAGAATTTAGAGTTGCTAACCTATTTTGAATTTATGAAATGATGTGTTGTGGCTGACCTTGGTAAATGTTTCTAAGGTTGAGAATGGTATAAATCAAGGAGAGTTGTGAAGAATTGTATGATAGAGTGATGAAAGTGTGCCACAAATCATATGAGCATAAGTGTGTATGAGTGAGTTGTGAGAGGAATTTTTCAGTGTGCCAAAGGTAGTGAACTAAAGGTTTTTGTAATCCTGTGAATGTGCTTTAATTTTTGTGGTGGATCTTTTGTTCTCTTTTATATCTGTAGGAAGTGAGCCTCCCTATTGGACAGTGAGTCCTTTGTAGGTAGTGATCCTTTGTACTTGGACAGTGAGTCCTCTTTCGGGCAGTGAGCCTTTGTATTCAATTTATAATCTTTATATTGTGAGTTAACCCTCACAGTAGTTTTTCCCTTATTGGGTTTTCCATGTAAAAATCTGGTGTTCATTGTGTTGATTTTCTTTCTATTATCTATGTTTCATGATCATATTTAATAACATAATAGTGTGGTTGAATATTTGATAAGTGATAAAGTTTTGAGTTTAGATTTTTGTGATAACTGATTCACCTGCCCCTCTTAGTTGTCCTACACTTGTTTAACACAAAAAAAATTGAAATATTCTAGAAAATTCTAGAACCATCCATCTCATTTTTTTGTCATCCACAATAAACCCTCACCCATGATAAATCAATCTTCATCTTCAACCTTTGGTAAAACAAATAGAAAATAGGTGTCCCAAGTTGTAAAGTGAGAACCTAAAAGTCAAAATCTCAAGTCTAGGTCATAGTTAAATGATTCAATGGAATTTATATCAATGGCTTATCACACGCTTAGTCTTAGTAAAAAAATCTGATAAGCATGCCCTAGGATGCATCCTTCTGATAATGGGCATCAACATCAAAAATCTCCTTAACTATGTTACATTGGCAAGAGATATAGATAACACTGATTATTTTTTTTATCTTTTCTTATGATTTATCTTATTAAACCATTCTAAGGACCTCTCGATGATGTATCAATGATTAAGAGAGAAAGGAATGGAGCATTGATCATTATCTTTCATTTATTGTGCTTGTGGGTATTCTTGTAAAATAATCTTGGTGCATACTTGCTTAGTTGTGTGTAGGGATGTCGTTTGGAGTAGATTGTTGACTATTATGTATGATTTGTTCTGAGATATTATGAACTTCTTAACTACACTCCAATGAGGATTTTGTATGTCAATATGTGAACAAGAACTATCCTATATATTTGTAGAGTCAAATTCCATTACACTAGATACAACTCCATCCTAGTTTTCAATACCATGATAAATCATTTCTATGTGTTATATCAAACATAAGGAATGATAGAAAGTCCCAATCCTGAATGTGAGAAAAATCATCCATCTCATCACCATGACCTAATAAACTCTCAAAGCATCTTGGAATTATTGGATTTCTAAATTAATCTCAAAATCAATGGTCAATTCATTCATCTTATTCTTCTATCATCTTTCTGTGCTAACATGGCATCATGCCAATAAACTAAAAAAATATCAATGTATCCATCTTGCATCTACAAGCCATTAGCACACATACATCCTGCATATCCTATCATATCATCTACATATCATAAAGAATGACATCATCATATGGGAAACATGGAAAATAAAAGCATATCCATCTCATAGCATGTCATTGAAAGATACTAAAAACAAAGATAGCACATCCATTGCATTGAATCCATATCATAAACATCACATCACATATACATCACATCATCAATCATCTTATATCAGACAATGTAAATGAATAAATACATCCATACATAATCATAACATGCAATAAATATAACATCCCATCATAAATCTAGATTGGTCCATCTCATATATATAAAAATAGCTATCATGATACAAATATTAGATTCAAATGTGTGTAACTATCATAAAAAATGTGTATACAAGAGGCTATAAAAAATGATCAAATGAATGTATACATGTATAATCAATCAGGATATGTATAAAAAAAGTGTCTATATAGAGGCTATCCTCTACTACCTTGATCCCCATGATGGGATTGATCCTGCCTATGGCTCAACTTACCCTACTGTCTGACTGAGTTTTGTCCATTTGAAGCCCTCGGTATGGCCTCACTTGTGTGTGATTAGTCCAACTGTTGCATCTCCTGAGGGAAATATCAATGGTACAAGGTCCTATAATACAAAAACTCTAGCATTGCATCCCTATACATTGTGGTAGCCACCACCTATCCCTCTATATTAGTTGTCACAACCTCTAGCTGTTGTCACCTCCTAATCTCTTGGGCTAGCTATAGGTCTAGCTATTATTGCAATTGAACCTCTCGATCCCTATCCTTGGTCATAGCCTACAACTGCTATTGTAACTATTATCTTATTGTGGTAAGCACCTATATCTACCCATCCCTGGGATCTAGCCCTGGTGGTCACAGTGGCTAATCTAGCTGCTGGTGGGCTTGGTTCCCCTAGTCCTAGTGCCCTTGATCCTTCCATCCCTACTCTCCATGGCTCGAGTCTTATACCCTTTGCTACTCTACTTGTTGTCTACCTCCATTCCTGCTTCCATCCCTACCTCCACCTTGACCTTTGCCACTATCTCTGCCATGAGGGTATCCCCTCACTGGGTTTGTCAGTCATTTCAATGGTCTCCACCATGCATCATATCCTAAGGTGGTCCCTACATATATTAATCCCTAATCATATTCCCATGGGTAGGCAACCAACTATCTAAACTCATTGATCGCCACTATTAGATCAATATATTTCCCCCACGCCACCTCTCTTTGAGATATGACAAACATGACTATGTAATCCTCTAGGGGAACACCCTGAACCTCCCCAAATTATCACACAACATGATTAGGTAGGTAGCACTCAATCATAGTATGCTCCTAACCCTAGAGATATCGGGTCTTTCGAGTGAAGAAGAGTTGTTGCTAGTCATCATACCATGTTGGCATCTGCAACCATGGTCTCCATTTGAAAAATGGTCATATCATCTATGACCCTCCACTAGTAGGGAATCCCTGTAGGCTTAGTGGGTTGTAATGTCATGGCCACTCTGTATTGGAAAAAAATGGGCTCATCTTCATGTACATCTTCTAAAACCACAATTAGTCTCAAAACTGCTATGTGCTCATATGCCCAGACATGTAGAAGTGTGATACCAACTCCTATGCCTATCACCTTACAATAGACTACTTGATACATATCATGATATAATGAGGCCAACATAATTAGCCCCCAGGAATACAAAATGGTCTTGTGAATCATCCCATGCCATGCCAGCTCTTAACTTGGACTAAAACCTCTACCTTGTTGATCTAGGGAAATCACACCAGAAATCAATACAACCACAACTAATATGAAAATAGGAACTCATTCATGGTATAGATCTAAGTCAATTTGTGAGCTCACTAGAATGATCTCATATGAATTCAAAAAAATTTAGCATGTGTCCCTCCTAGCCTCTATGTCATAAATGACATGCTCCCCATGAATGGGAAGCTGAAGGATCTGCCACACATCAACAAGTGTAATCGTGACCTCGCTGGTAGAAAGATGGAATGAGGATGTCTCACTGTGCCATCGCTCAATGAATGCTATCATCATTGCTAGCTAGATATGAAACTTTGACATGAAGACAATGAACCCTAGTCCAAGAGCTCCTAGGCGCTCCACTGCCAAATCATCAATGTCCTGTATTGCTGCCAAAAGCTTAGATCTATGCTCTCAAGACATCAAGGGAAGATAATCCTCCTACACACATCACATAGACAACATCAATTTTCCTAAAATCTAGAAACTGCTTAAAATCTAAGTATATGAGTCTTGGAACATCAATAGCACCACTATTTCTATGGTGTGTTGCTATAATCGTTTTAGGGGTGCATTGCTTTTTTAGCAACATGCGTCGCTATACTCAATAGCATGTCAGTATTTGAATGTGTCACTTTACCAAAATGGGTAGGAACATTTCTATTTAGATAGTGCATCGCCATTTATCAATGGTGTCGCTAAACTAAAACCCCCAATGAGTTGCTATTTTAAGCCTGCGCTGCAAAATCTTCAATTTGTTGCTAAATGAAAATTACTTGATACATCACTAAATACTAAGCGTGTCACTAAAAAATCAATAGTGATGTCGATGAGCTCCTGATGCATCACAATACAGTGATTCCCTAAAATAGCTAGTTTTGAAAACCCTAATAAATGCACTAAAATGTGAAAATCGAGAAAAGTTGAGTCACATACCTAGGGTCCTACGTCTGCTCAGCGCTGGAACTCTTGAACTTGATTAGAAAGGTGAATAGGGAGCACATGTCATGCCATCTTTCCAATGTGTCAAATCTTAAATGCACAAAATCTCTATGGTGTGAATGCACAAATGAATTGAAAGTTCCCCTTCTACCAATATTTATGCCTAAAATTTAGGGTTTTTTTCCCTAATTTGAAAGAAAAGATATCGTTTTGGCCTATATTATCAATTTATGAGCTATGTAGCCTATTTTGAGCCATTTTATGTGTGTTTGAGCTTGTTTTTGCATCTCAGGACATGGTTTTAACCCCTGAATTTATGTTTCACCTTTGTTAAGAGATCAACCCAAAATTCAAAATTTCTACCCAAACTCTCGAGGGGGTAGGGTACTAGCTTATTTTCCTTTCACTAGGGCAATAGTGGGGCATCCAAAAATTAGGATTTTTTTTTAAATTGATTTGAGTAGCAGTTTTTATTTGAGAAATGCCAGTATTTAAACCAATGTAAAAGGTACCTCACTTAAAAGAGGGGAAAAATGTAGACACTTAAAAATTTCTTGAATGATATACACACTTGAATATGATATATTAACATTGCTTCATTCTGAAACCCATCTCCTTTTCACCTATTTGATTAAATTACCCTATCTATTTAATTAAATGCATCATTTTCATCTATTAATCTAATGGATCTAATTAGGTTAGTTCACTCCCTCTCGTACTAACATTTCATCATGTTAAATTGAATAAATCAAATTATTTAATTTAATTCATAATGATTCCTTGATTTATTTTCATATTAGTTAACAAATTTTGGCTGAAGAATAATATGTAGTGGATAAAGAGTATCTTTCCAACTCATCCAATTAATTTATACTCCCCCGCTTTTTCTTTTTCCAATGAAATGAAATTGAGAAAGGTGGTCAAGGATTTAATTTTTGGTATAGAAATAGAAAATAGTTGTCATTATCAAATGACCATTGTTGAGGAGGTAGACAAGTATGAAACAAATCATTCTTTAGAGGTTTTAGATCTTTTACAATTTGCAAAAATGTTAGAAGAGGGTAGTTTGGAAGAATTAACATAATCTATATGTATTTTAGAAAGTTCTAAATTAATTGAAGAGATTCCTAATGAAGTTGAAAAGGAAAATTCTGAGAATTCTAGAGATGAAACATCTAGTAAGGAATTAGATTCTTCCTTATTGAAGGAGGTAGAAAATTCACAGGTAAATGTCAGGGGAGGATGAGTTTAACTACCCTTTTTCTCTATCCATTTCTCATACACCCCTTGTTTAGTCTATAGTTAAGAAATCTCCTAGAAAAAGGGGGCAAAAATATTGTATGAATAAATTGAAGGAGGAAATTGATGCAGGTTTGCAAGAAACATTGGATGGGAATTTTAGGGCAGTGCCTAATATGCATCCAAGGAGGGCCTATTGCTCTCCTCAAATGCAATGAAGCTCATTTCATGGAATGTCAGGGGCCTTAATGCTCCTGACAAGAGAGCTCATATCAAGAACCAATTAGATTCACATGGAGTTGATCTTATTGTCATTCAAGAATAAAAAAATATCTGAGGTAGTGTATGAATCTATAATTTTGAAGTGGTGGAAGTGGGAATTTTATTTTTCCCTTTCTCAAGGAACATCTAGTGGTCTACTTCCATTATGGAACACTAAAAATATTTCAATTGAGCCAATTGGAAATGAAAAGAACTGGCAATGAATGAAAGTCTCCAACTTTGACCTAAAATTTTGGGTAATAAATATGTATGGTCCTACCACTCTTGAAATAAAAGCACTTTGGGTTGTAATTTCATTAGTATTGGATGATATAGGGGAGGATTTGGTAATATTAGCTAGGGATTTCAATGCCATAATGTCAAATCAAGAGAATAAAGGTGGTATTCTTCCTTCACTAAAAACAATGGAGGAATTTTCATCCTTTATCCAAGACAATGCCTTGGTGGATATTATTCCTAAGAAAGGGAAATTTACTTGGACAATTTGAAAAAAAGATTTTAATCAGATAACTATACATTTGGAAAGATCTTTGGCATTAACAAATTGGTTTCAATCTGGTAACACAGTAGCATCCAAAATTTTGTCTTTGGTTGGGTTAGATCACTTTGCAATTTCTTTGAATATTTAAGCTTCAAATCATTGCCCAAAGAGAAAATATTCATTCAAATTTGAGAAAATATGGTTTAGGCACCCAAATTTTTGTCATTGTTTCATCAATGGTGGGTGAGTGCACCTTTTGTTAAGGATTCTAAGATGTTTCAGTTATGAAATAATATTATGTATGTTAAGAATCAAATTAAATCATGGAACGTTAATGTCTTCAAAAGCATATTTTAGCAAAAGGAAAGTGTCTTTAAGAAATTATTTGAAGTGAATGATCATATTATCATGCATGGTTTAGATGCTTTAACCTATGAGAAGTAGCATAAATTACAACTAGAATGGGCTTAATTACTTGCTAGGGGAGAAACATACTAGAGGAAAAAATCTCGAGAATTGTGGTTAAGAGATGGGGATCATAACACTAAGTTTTTCCATGTGTTTGATCAAGTAAAGAGAACTATGAATACTATTTTTTCAATTCAAGATAGTGAAACAAGAGTAGAACTTACTATGGAAGAAGATATCAAACAAGAAGGAATAATTTTTTTTTTCTAAACTTTTATCTACTCTTTCTATTCAAGGTTAGAATTTAGTTCCATTTGGGCAAGACATCCTTGATGTAGTTCCAAACTTGGTTTCAAAGGAGGATAATGATTGTTTAAGGAAACCATTTACTCTTAAAGAGCTAAGAAAAGTGGTGTTTTCTCTTCCCCCTAATAAAGCACTAGACCCAAATGGGTTTACAGGCCTCTTCTTTCATAAATGTTGGGATTTCATTGGTTTTGACTTACTGATGGAAATAGAAGAATCAAGAAGAATAGGAAAAATGTTACAAAAATTTAATACTACAAACATTATGGTCATTTTGAAAGTTAAAAATCTTAAGAACTTTGCAGAATTCAAGCCTATCTCTCTATGCAATACCATCTATAAGATATTTACAAAGGAAATCTACCTTAGATTGTAGCCAATTATTCCCAGTATTATTTCTCAAGAACAAAGGGGTTTTGTGCCAGGGAGAGAAATAGCAAAGTGTGTGCTTGTAATTCATGAGGCTTTACATTCCATTAAGGAGCACAAATTACCATCTTTCATTATCAAAATTGATATGATGAAAGCATATGACAGTGTCAATTGGGGGTTTTTGACACAAGTCCTTTCAAGGTTTGGCTTTAAAGAGAAATGGTGTAAGTGGATTCTTTCATGTTTATCATGAGAAAAATTTTCAATAACTATTAATGGTGTTCTTACTAGATTCTTTAATTCAACTCAAGGGGTTAGGAAATGAGATCCATTATCTCCCTTCCTTTTTATCATAATGGCACAAGCGCTTAGTAGATCAATTCATAGAGCTCATGTACAAGGTCTTTGGTAGGGCATAAAGATACCTTCTAAAAATATTTCATTCACTCATTCATTATTTGCTGATGATACTATTCTCCCTTGGAAATCTTGCTTGCTTGAGGATGCTCATGTAAAGAAAATCCTAGATAAATATTCCTCTATTTTTGGGAAAAGAATAAATACAAGCAAGTCAAAGGTCTATATTTTCAATACAAGTGTGCCACTTAAGAGGAAGCTGGTGAAAATGTTAGAATTTCAACAAGCTGATCTCCCTTGTAAGTATTTTAGGATTCCTTTTTTTTATGGGCTCAAATAAAAGTTCTTATTGGGGGAAAAACATTGACAAGATCAAGTTCATAATTTCTTCTTGGAAAGTTAGATGGTTCTCCTTCGAGGTAGAATCATGTTGATCAAATCTATTTTGGCTTCAATTCCAAATTATTTCCTTACTATTTCAAAAGCTCCAAATTAATCATTCTAAAAATTGAAAAGTTAATTAGAAGCTTTCTATGGAAGGGAAACATGGATGATCAAAAGAAATTTCCTTTGATTTATTTAGATAAAATATGCTCAGATAAAACAAAGGGTGGTGCAGGCTTGCATAAAATGTCCACAAGAAACACTACTTTTGAAGCTAAGTTGGTTTGGTAGATGTATAGTAAGCCAAATTAAAAATGGTGCAAAGTACTATAATTGAGAAAGAATCCTCTCAATCTCAAATCCTCCCAGTGGTTCTGCTATGTGGAACTTTTTGGTTTCATGCAGAGAGGTCAGTACTTCTTATATATCATGGGAAGTCAACAATGATGAAGATGTTCACTTTTGATGAGATTCATGGAATGGTTATCATAATTTATATTCTTTTCAAGAATTGCAATTGGTTGAGCACACCCTTACAACAAGTTGGGGCTTTAGACTAGCAGATTATGTGCATTTAGTTTATAAAGTCATAGGCTATGTTTTTGATATAAAAAGCAGCAAAAACAAGGGTGTTGTCCCATCAAAACAAGGCAACGAAGGCCATCCAGAGTAAACACATTAACAACACAATGACAGTAGAGTAAACCAAGCCATCACCCCCAAAAAAACATATCAAAAACCCCAAAGCAACACTAAACACTAAATATTAAAAGAGTCCATCATGCAAGCATGATACAGAGCAGTCAAGTCCATAGGCCCCCATGGGTCAAACCAACCATAGAACAACATATACATATTAACAGTTATAGATAAACTATCAAATAACTTAAAGAACTAAAAACCTAATTATTTTATTACATGCATGGTTTTTCCTTAATAGCAGTCACCCAATTCATCGTGAGGAACTTAAGCAATTCCTTAAAGCTAACGTCCTCCTCACCATCGTCCATGGACTTGTCCTTCTGTAGTAGATATAAACTAGTAGCTGACCTATGCATGACCTTCAAGGAAAAGTGTGACACTTCTTGAACCTTTTTTTCCAATCTATTGATTCTCCCTTTCAGCTTGTCAACTTCGTCCCCCACCTGTTCCTTTTTATTGTAATATTCTTTCAAGGGGGCATTTCCCTTAGTCATAATAGAGGCCCGAGGTTTAATGGCAGAGCCCTTCTTCAAGCTTTTAGATAGGTGGGAGGCACTACTCACCGAGACAGACTGGTCCTCCCCTCCCACCACCTGTTCCTCGAGATCTTTGTTGTCACTCCCATTACCATTATCTGAATTTGAAGCCTCCTTGAGACTTCCCACTTTATCCTGCTTAAAGACCAATCTATTGGATCTGTGGGGGGTATTAGATTCTTCAGTGATTTCAATACCGGAATCAATTTGGTGGAGGTAGAGTTTTTTTTCTTAGAAGCTTTGGCCTTCGGTCTCGAGGTAGGAGCAACACATTTCTTATCCTTACCCTTTTCCCCTAGAACCATTGCAGGGGCCTTGCCATGGGGAAGGGATTTCAAAGAGGGATTTTTAAAGCATTTTTCTTACTTGGGCCCGACACATCTAGAATGCTAGCAGAAGGGGGAGTAGAGGAAATTGGGGTTTTGTCAAGAGTGGGCGGACAAGGGACTTCTTGCACAATGATAGGCCGAACAGGTCAAAGGGCCATATGAAAATGGTAAAGCCTAGACATAAGGCCTTGGTGTAGGATGGCATAATTCTTTCTAGAAAATGAGGGTTCATTAAACTTTGAAACTATGCTATCTAGAGAATGGAAAAGGAAAAATGGAATGGAAATATACTAGTTATTCCTAAGGTGGTTGAGGAAGTTTAAATGGTAATAGTAATAAACCCCATACCTTACTTCCAGTGTGAAGTACTTCATTATCACCATACAAATTTTATCCCATGGTTCTGGAAGTGCCTCCCTATCATAGCCAACCTGTAGCTTGACAGGTTTCTCCTCACCCTGGAAGAACTAGTTAAGAATAATCTAGTCTGGCACTTTCATGGTTTTCTTCCAGGTACAACCACTATTCAAAAGTCTCATAACTCTAGCAATAACCTCCTTAGATACTTCAAAAGAAATTCCACTGATGGTAACCCTACCATCATTCCAAGAGGTGAAAAACTTAATTGACAGACCCTTGTCATGCCCAGTCATGTTCACCATATACTGGGCAATGCTGCCCTCTTTACAAATGTTCCAAACAGTGGCATTCGCTTTCCACTTGTCACACTTGTCTGGCTCCATGCACACTTTGTCCCCACCCATAGATCCCACACAAAAGTCACAGACCATCATAACAGTAATGAGATAACCAAGGAAAAAGCGATGGCAACTAATTCTACAAATGTCGATAGGGAAAAGTTGGAAAAGAAGGCAATAAATGCCACAACTCACATCCCATGCAAAGGTAGTAGCTCCCTCATATGAATTTCCCCAGGCACATAAGGGCCTGATATCAAGGTAATACTTAGCCAGCATAAAAAATCTAATAAAATCTGCTAACTTATGAGTCTCAGCACAAAAATTTAGGGGGTTCAAAAAATGATGACTCCACCGGCCACTGGGGGTAGAAAGAATCGCTTTACCTTCAGCCCAAAGGACAATTGCATGATATCCATCACCTCACATAACATCCAATTATTCAAAACCATGCTCCCACTAGAAATACTAACCAAAGTTAGTAGAAGCCTGGCTAAAATGAGAAAACACCATCTAGGGCTCATCATTTAAATTGATCTTCCCTTAAACAAGCCAAAGATGAGGGAGAAAAAATTAAGTTTTCACCAACACCGTAGCCCTTCAATATCAAGACCCACAATCGCCAAGCTGTCAGTAGTCACATTCCCCTCCCTATAGACATTCTAGATAGTAAAGTCCTGGAGACCAATTAGGAGGGAGAAAATATCCTCCATAATACCTTTTAAAGACCACCCTGTAATCATCTTTCCTTAGTGACTTCCACTATTAGCATCGAGTCACCTTCAATTTCCATGGTCTTGATACCGAGTGATAGCGCAATTCTAAGACCCCATAAAAGGGCCATACCTTCAGCCTGATTTCTAGTGTGATCTTTCAGTTTCCTAGCATAGGAAGCCACTAGGCTGACGACGTGATCCTTGATAATACCACCTCTAGCTGCCATACCTCCCCTAGCCACCCCATAAAAATTTAGTTTAACCCAAGGCAGCTTAGGGGTTCTCCATTTAGTATTCTTCCTAATGATCATTTTGGAATTATCAAATCTTTGGAACTCACTAGGCAATTTCCAAATATTAGCTATGCTTCTATCCCAAGCAATTGGGGAATTACTAGGCATCTTCCATTTATAGGTTGAAATGTTATCTAGGAGGAGCTTATTAAGGATTATCAACAAACCATCAACATTGTTTACTATCTCTCTGAAAATATTGTTATTCCTTTCTTTCCACAAACACTAGCAAATGTGAGGTGGAATAAGTTGCCAAAGCAGTCAGATTAATGGATGTTTGGAGGGGAATTTCCAATTTAAGATAAATTGGTGAATATCTCTATCAAAGACCCAAGAGATGTTCAACCTTTGTAAAACATTCTACCAGACTTGGGAAGCAAACTAGAAGTGAATAAAAAGATGAGAAATGGTTTCTTCTTCCCTTCTGCAAAGAGTACACCAATTAGGGAATTGAAAGCCCCTCTTAACAAGGTATTCAATAGTTAAAATTTTAACATGAATGGAATTACACTAAAATAATTTTATTTTAGGAATGAGCTGATGAATCCACACCTTCTTCCAACAATGCTCATCACTGTCAAACTTAAGAAGCATTTGGTAAGCAAACTTAACCGTGAACTCCCCTAAGTGGCTCTTTATCCAGAATATCCTATCCTCCTTGGGAAATAAAGGAAGTCTAACCATATTTAGAAGCTCCTAGAGCTCCGCAACCATAGGAAGAAGGTTTGGCCAATGTAAGAAAATAAAATTCAGAATTTTCCATTTAGCTTTGGGTGAAATATAATCAATAATGTAAGTAACAATAAGATCTTTAGTGTGCTCCCTCAGTATATTAAAATGACTATCAACAAGGGGTCTACCCCCAATCCAACAGTCCTCCTAGAATCTAATTGATCTCCCATTTCCAATTTTCCATCTGACCCCTTCCTTCAAAAGGGATCTGCACTTAAGAATGTTGTTCCAAATTTTAGAGCTAGAAGGGAGACCAACCAGGTCCAGGGCTCTAAAAAAATGTCCCTGATTAAGATATTTATCCTTCATTATTCTGTACCATTTAGCCTTCTCCTACACCAAATTCCAGCCAATCTTGAAAATAAGAGCTTTATTCAGATTAGTGATCTTTTTAATCCCCATGCCCCCTTGACACTTGGGATGACAGATAGTGTCCCAATTCACAAGGGCAATCCTTTTCTTCTCCTCCACTCCCATCCATAGAAAGGATCTTTGAATTCTTTCCAATTTTTTGGTCATGGAGCTTGAAATCCTAAAGAGAGAGAGGAAGTAGACTAGAATTCCTTGAAGGGAGGCCTTAAGAAGTTGGAGTTTACCAACATTACTAAGAAGTTGACCCTTCCAACTAGCAAGATTCTTTTGCAATCTCTCCAAAATAGTATTCCAAAAGTTGTGTGACACCTCCTTAATAGTTAGCGGTAGACCTAGGTAGGTTCTAGGAAGAGAAGCGCTAAGACAACCCAAGATGGATAAGATCTTAGCTTGAAGATCAACCTTAGTGTTCAAGAAATAGACACTAATTTTGTTATAATTTATGCATTGACCAAATGCACTAGCATAATCCTGAAGGAGGAACTTCCATTCTCTAGCTTCAATCACTAAGGGCTTTCCAAAAAGAAATGTATCATCAACAAACTGCTGGAGAACAGATAGGGGGAGGGTGGAGGTAGCTCTGATTCCCTAAATCTTCCCTGAGTCGAGCAAGGATAGAAAGTTCCTACCTAGAACCTCAACCACCATAATGAATAGGTAGGGAGAAAGGGGGTCCCCCTATCTATGTTCTTTTCTTTCCTTATAAAACCCCCAAGGAATCCCATTGACCAGCATAAAAAATTGGGTAGATTCCACACACTCTCTAATGATGCTAATCACTCTATCATTAAAACCAAACTTGGCAAGGACTAAATACAAAAACTTCCATCTAACCCTATCATAGGCTTTAGAAATGTCAAGTTTGAAAGCCATACCTTGGTTCTTTCTTTTCTCCATAGAATAAATTATTTCATGGGTCATAATAGCAACATATAGGATTTGTCTTCCTGGCACAAAATTGTTTTGACATCTACTGATGATTTTGTCTAATAAAGGCTTCAATCTGTTGATAAGGACTTTGGAAAAAATCTTGTACACATAATTGCATAGAATTATACATCTGAAGTCAATCATGTGCTTAGGATCTTGCACTTTAGGGACTAGCACAATAAAATTATTGTTCAATTTCCTTAACAATTTACTACTCCTGAAGAAATCTTTAACAACCATGGTAACATCATAGCTGACAATGTCCCAATACTCTTGAAAGAAAGTTGGGGGGAAACCATCTAGTCTGAAAGCTTTATAGGCTCCCATAGAAAAAACAATAGTCTAAACCTCCTCCTCAGTCACTAGGGCAAAGAGTTGAAGATTGTCATGCTCACATATACCATGTGGGAGGTGCCCTAGAAGCCTTGTCTGAAGCTCGGCAAAAGGGGAGTTGCCAACATCTGAGTAGATCTGTTTAAAATATTGTTCAACAACCTCCCCAATTTTGTTAGCCTCCTTGACTTCCTGATTATCATCATTCATCAAACACGTAATGGTATTCCTCTTCTTATGTCTTCTGGCCATCCTATGAAAAAAAGAAGATTTCTTGTCACCCTCCTTTAGCCATTGGACCCTAGATCTTTTCTTCCAGTATATTTCTTCTTTACTTAACATATCCTTCCACTTTTTTCTCCATTTTTCCTCCTCAACATGTAAAGGTTGTGTTGGTATGTGGCAACTGGTCATGCTATACTATATAGCCCATGGTATATTGTACACCCTGGCCCCCTGTCCTTGCTTCTAAGCTTGTTAAAAAGGGGTTCAGATGTGTATTACTATATGATGAAAAATTTGATTATTCGTAAGATTGTAAAAGAGTTTTTTTACTGGATAATAAAATTATTGGATGGCTGCAGTTTGGTGGATGTAGCCCAAATTGGGTGAACCACGTTAAATTCTTTGTGTTATGATTTATTCTGTGTATGTTTTAGTTTCTCTGTTTATTATTTAAATCTGCATTTAATTGTTAGATATCTGCCATCTCTAACCCTAACAAGTGGTATCAGAGTGGGTTGTGTTTCGATTATCATCTGTAGGAAATATCTCATGGTTGAGTGGGAGTCTCACAGTTGAGTGGGAGCAATGGTAGATGAGGGTAAGAAGGTTGAGAAGTTTAATGGGCAGAACTATTTGTTATGGAAGATGTAGATGGAGGACTATCTCTATCAGAAGGATTTATGGCAGCCATTAGAATGGAAAACCAAGAAACCCACAACAATGTCAGATGAGGACTGGGAGATCATGGATAGAAAGGATCTTGGCAGTATTCGTTTGTGCCTAGCACAAACAGTGGCATTCAATATTACAAAAGCAAAGACAACTCAAGAGTTGATGGAAACCATGGAAAAGTTATATGAAAAGCCTTCCGCTTCGAATAAGGTATTTCTTATGAAGTGTTTATTTAATATGAAAATGGTAGAAGGTGGGTCAGTTAGTGATCATTTAAATGAGTTTAATATAGTCACCAGTCAATTAACTTCTATAAAAGTAAACTTTGATGAAGAAGTTAGGCTGTTTTGATTCTGTGTTCTTTGCCTGAAAGTTGGAATAACTTGGTAATAGCCGTTAGCAATTTTGTTTCTAGTTCAAATACATTGAAGTTTGATGATGTTGTTGGTGTTATCTTGAGCGAGGAAATTCGTAGGAAAAGCTCATGTGGTACATCCACATTAGGTAGTGTTTTGAATGCAGAAAGCAGGGGCAGAACAAAGGAGAGAGGAAATGATTCTAGAAATCATGGGAAGTCACGAGGAAAATCAAAAGACAGGAAGTCCCAATCTAGAGACAAGAAGGATTGCTGGTACTATGGTAAGCCGGGTCATTTGAAGAAAGATTGCTGGTCTCAGAAAAATAAATTAGGAGACAGAAAAGAAGGAAGTAAAGAGGAAAATGTGGTAAGTAATAAATATGATGAGGATGTTTTGATTCTTTCCCTTGATAATGCTGATGATTCTTGGGTGTTAGATTCAGGGGCTTCATTTTATGCTACCCCCCATAGAAGTTATTTTCTTGATTATGTCCAAGGGGATTTTGGGCTGGTTTATTTAGGAGATAACGAACCCTATCAGATTGTTGGAAAGGGAAGAATCAAGATTAAGTTGCAGAATGGGAATCATTGGCTACTATGTGAGGTAAGGCATGTTCCAAAGTTAAGCAGAAATTTAATTTTAGCAAGGCAACTAGATGATGAAGGTTGTGTTGTTACTTTTTGTGATAAAAACTAGAGGGTCACAAAGGGTGCCTTAGTGGTAGCAAAAGGTGCAAAAGTAGGCACCTTATATCTTTGTACATGTCATACTATTCCTTCTACTTTAATTGTTACAGAAAAAGGTCAATGTTCAGGAATAGTTGCTATAGTTCAGTAGGTAGAAGATCATACAGTTGCTGTGGACTCTGAATCAACACTGTGACATAATAGACTTGGGCATATGAGTGCAAAAAGTATGAAAGTACTTCATTCAAATAATGTTTTACCAGGTCTAAAATGTGTTAATATGGGTTTCTGTGAAAGTTGTGTGTATGGAAAACAAAAGAGAGTAAGTTTTCTCAAGGATGGCAAGCAAAAGAAAGATGAGAAATTGGAGCTTGTGCATACGGATGTATGGGGACCAGCTTAGGTATCTTCTCTCGGTGGCTCTCTGTATTATGTTACATTCATTGATGATGCAACTAGGAAGGTATGGATTTATTTCCTTAGGCAGAAATCTGATGTATTTGAAACTTTTAAAAAATGGAGAAGCTTGGTTGAGAATGAGACGGGAAAAAGGTTAAAATGTCTTAGATCTGATAATGGTGGTGAGTATTGTAGTAAATTTTTTGAAGATTATTGTTCCTCTAATGGAATTCGTAGGTAAAAAACGGTTCCAAGGACTCCACAGGAAAATGGAGTGGCTGAGCGCATGAATAGAAAAATAATGGAGCGTGCACGGACTATGAGATTGCATATTGAGTTGCCTTTAAAAATGTGGGCAGAGACTATAAACACTGTTGTTTATTTAATTAATAGAGGTCCTTCTAATCCTTTGGGTTATGGTATTCTAGAGGAAGCGTGGAAAGGTAAGAAGGTGAGTTATTCATTTCTCAAAACCTTCGGTTGTGAAGCATTTGCACATGTAGATTCTGAAAATAGAACCAAGCTTGATGCAAAATCAAAGAAATGTGTATTTATTGGATATGGCATTGATGAATGTGGTTATAGGCTTTGGGATTTTGAAAATAAAAAATTGTGAGAAGCAGGGATGTCATATTCAATGAAAAAGTGTTGTACAAAGATTTGTTGCTGTAGCATGAGAAGAAAGAAAATGATTATGTAGTGTTGGATGATATTCCCAACAATGATGTTTCAGTGGTTCCTCATGTTGGGCAACAACAGCAGCAATAAATACCACAAACTCCTGTTAGATGATCTTCAAGGTTAAGTAGACCTCCAAAAAGATTCTCTCCCTCTTTGTATACTATTCTGTTAACTGATGCTGGTGAACCAGAATATTATGATGAAGCTATGTAGGTGGATACCAAGGTTCAGTGGGAGCATGGAATGAAAGAAGAGATGGACTCCTTGCTAGAAAATTAGACTTGGGATTTATGCAAGTTGCCTGTAGATAAAAATTTTTTTCCAAACAAATGGATTTATAGGCTGAAAGAGGAGGATGGAGGTAAGAAAATATTTAAAGCCAAATTAGTTGTAAAGGGATTTGCACAGAAACAGGGTATTGATTTTGATGAGATTTTTTCTCCTGATGTTAAAATGACTTCTATTCGTATTATTTTAAGTATTGTGGCTGCTGAAGATTTCCATTTAGAATAGCATGATGTTAAAACAACCTTTCTCCATGGTGATTTGGAAGAGGAAATATATATGGACTAGCCACAAGGATTTGAGGTCAAAGGTAAGGAGAAACTAGTGTGCAGATTGAAGAAAAGTTTATATGACTTGAAGCAAGCACCTCGGCAATGGTATTTGAAATTTGACAGTTTTATGGCTGAGCAAGGCTACAACAGGTGTAATTTTGACCATTGTGTTTATTTTAAGAGGTTGGATAATGACAGCTACATTATTTTGTGTTTATATGTTGATGACATGCTTGTAGCTGGGTCTAACATGGATCACATAAGAGAGTTGAAACAACAGTTAGCAAAGTCTTTTTGCTATGAAGGATTTAGGGCAGCAAAACAAATCCTTGGTATGAAAATTTGTAGAGATAGAAAAAATAGAAAATTGTTTTTATCTCAAGCTAATTATGTTGAAAAGGTGTTGCAGAGATTTCATATGGAGAATGAAAAAGCTGTCAGCACACCTTTGCCTAGTCATGTCAAATTGACTAAGGATATGTGTCCAAAGACACAAGAGGAGAAAGAAAAAATGTCCAAGGTACCATATGCTTCAGCTGTAGGTAGTTTGATGTATGCCATGGTATGCACGAGACCAGATATTGCACATGCCGTAGGAGTTGTTAGCGGTATTTGAGTCATCCCGAGTTGATCATTGGAATGTGGTAAAATGGATTCTTAGGTATTTGAGAGGTACATCCAATAATTGTTTATGTTTTGGGGGCTCTAATACTGATTTAAAAGGCTATGTTGACTCAGATTTGGCAGGGGATATAGATACCAGGTGAAGTACCATAGGTTATGTATTTACAGTTGGTGGGACAGTAGTGAGTTGGATTTCTCGATTGCAGAAGGTGGTTGCTTTATCCACCACAAAGGCAGAGTATGTTGCTGCAACAAAGGCAGAAAAGGAGATGATATGCTGCAACTTTTCATGGAGGAGTTGGGAAAACAACAGGGCTGGAAATTACTTGTTTATAGACAAGGTCAGTGCTATACATCTTGCAAATAATTTTTCCTTGCATTCTAAAACAAAACACATATAGTTGAGATATCATTTCATTTGGTCAGTGTTGGAGGATGGACAAGTTAAGCTAGACAAGATACATACAGCATGTCAATCTAGTGGATATGTTTACGGAGGCAGTGACAAGGGAGAAGCTGAAGCTCCTCTTCAACTTTGGTTGGTCTTCAAGGTTGAATTCAAGTATAACAGAGCAGCAGGGTCCAAGGTACTTATTTCCAGTGGGAGCTGTAATTGCAGCAGTGTCGTCCAAGATCAGTCTCCAAGTGGGAGATTGTTGGTATGTGGCTACTGATCATGCTATACTATATAGCCCATGGTATACTGTACACCTCAGCCCCCTGTCCTTGCTGGGGTGAAGGGCCGGGCCTTGGGCGGGGGTTCGGGGGCGATAGCCCCCGAGAAAAATTTTCCTCCTACTTTTTCGCGTGATCACCGAAAAAAGGAAAAATCAATGGAAAAAAAAAATCTGATTTTGTAGAACCCAAAAATCTGGAAGCTTCTAAGCTTGTTAAAAAGGGGTTCTGATGGGTATTACTATATGATGAAAAACACAATTATTCACAAGATTGTAAAAGGGTTTTTTTACTGGATAATAAAAGTATTGGATGGTTGCGGTTTGGTGGATGTAGCCCAGATTGGGTGAACCACATTAAATTCTTTGTGTTATGATTTATTCTGTGTATGTTTTAGTTTCTTTGTTTATTATTTAAATTTGCATTTAATTGTTAGATATCTGCCATCTCTAACCCTAATAGGTTGCAGAGAATGGCCCGAGTCCATAATCTTTTGGATCCCCTCAAGATTATCCTTGACCATCTTTTGAGTCTTTTAGAAGTCACCAAAAGTCACCTTGGACCAACCTTTAACTTCTTTTCTAATAAGCTCCAGTTTTTGGGATATTCTATACATTTTTGATCCTTGAACAAGGTGGCTCCACCAAGTCTCAATGTGTTTTCTAAAATCTTGGCAATACATCCACATAATCTCAAATCGGAAAGGGTGTGGCCCCAAAAACAACTTGTTCAACCATTGAATATTTCTTAATAATGAGAAATATTTCTTGAGTGACACTTTGAAATAAATGGTAGTGATTTTATTAAATAGTAAGGATAATATTTTTTGGGCCCCCTCGAAGAATGGGAATTATTTAGTCAAGAAGGACTATAAGATTTAGTTAAATCTATGCAAAATGAAAATCAAAGGGCATATTCATTCCATTAGAACTCCATGGTTCTCCTGAAAGCGGGTAGTTTTTCTTCATTAGCCTTAAGGAATAAGATTCTCACAAGCAAAAAATTGTCCAAGTTGGGCATTGCTAGGTTGTGTAATTGTGTTTTATATAGAGAAGCTCTTGAAATAGTGGATCACTTATTTGTCCAATGCCTTTTTTCTCAAGCATGTTGGTTGTTCTTCTTCCACAAACTTAATTTTTGTCTTTCGCTTCCCAATTCTCTTTGGGATCTTTTCACATGTTGATCAGTCTTTTTTAAATCATCTTTGTTTTCCTACATCTAAAAGATTGTTCTTATATAATTTGGAATGTTTGGTGGAGAGAAACAATCATATATTTAGAGATGTAAAGTCAACTCCTGATCAATTCCATTTAAAAATTGAGAGAGTAGTCTCAAAATCAGTTAATGCATATGTCCAAAATTATAAGAATGTTTCGTCCATTTTCACTTCATGGGACAATGAAAATTTAAAAGAATGGAAATATATTACCTTTCCATTTAAGGGAAGCCTTCATAAAGTTGTATTGCAAAAAGTTATCAAAAAAAAAAATAGGTGGTTGCCTCCAAGTCAAGATTTCATCAAACTTAATTTTGATGGTGCTTCGTGTGGTAATCCAGTTCTTTCAAGTCCAGGTATCTATTTAAGGGATTGGAAGGGTACATTAGTCGCTACTAGATATAATCATCTCCCCATTGGCTCAAACAATTTAGCTAAAGCCCAAACACTCTTATATGGTGTCAAATTATCTTTGGCTAATGGTATTTCATCTTTACACGTGGAAGGTGATTCATTTTTTATAATAAATGCCTATAAGGAGAAGGAAATATAGAATTGGTAGATCAAATATGTCTTACAACAAGCCTAGTTTCTATTTGAAAGTTTTAAGTCATTAATTTTTTCCCATACTTGTCAGGAAGGAAATTGATTGGTTGAAATTTTGGAAAACATGGGGTGTGACAATGAATGTTTCAATTTTTCACAAGGGTCTAATATTTTGCATTCCTTACCTAAGGTGGCGGAAATAATTTCATCAGAAAGCTTTGTGTAATTTATTTGATGGCGGTTTATTCTTGCAAGTCACATCCTCATAGCCAGTTAGCATGGGTGTGTTGATGAAATTCCTTTATGGATGCCCTTTTCCATCTATCACGTGGGTTGCAAAGTGCCACTTAGCTACTAATGGGTTTTGTTATCTTGTAGATACATTCATTTCATTACGTATAGTTGTCATTGCTTCACAATTAGTCATCTATTAGTTAAGAGAATTTAAGTTTTGCCATCAATAACAAAGGGGGAGATTTTTGGCATATGGTTGTCAATGATGTCAAAAGGAGGTTATAGATGAGTTGGACCTGATTTTGAAAGGAGATTGTTGGAATAATGATGTTATTGAAGTCATAAGAAGATCTGTAAAATATCATATAGAAGAGGTGAAAAATAATAAGTCAATTTTTTTCTAAGTTAGCAAGTTTCAGTGTTCGGGCTTTGGGCTTATGGCTTACTGAATTCCTTAGTTGATTTCAATAAGAATTGGGCATTAGTCATTGAGCTTATCATTTACCAAATGAATTTGAAAAAGACATAAGAAGTTTGAAGGTTTTTGGATTTTGGACTTCAAAGCTTCATCATAACCTTTACTTGTGAAGTCTACAATATTGGGTATTGAGAAACCCCAAATCCTGAACTGTAAATAGGAAGTTTGAAGGTTTTCAACTTTCAAACTTCAAAGCTTCATCGTAACCTTTAATTGTGAAGTCTACGATATTAGGTATTGTGAAATCCCAAACCTTGACCTACAAAAGGATTTTTCTCTTCACTACTCAGAGTTATGTTCATCAATTTGGCATGAAGGACAAGGGAGCCCCGATCATCGACATTCGAAAGGAAAGATGGAAGTTTCCCACCATCCCAAAAAATGACGGTGTTGATTTTGTTTGACCTCATGAGCTTGTGGGTTTTCAATACACGGCTTGAGATCTACTTGAATATGGTAGCTAGTAAGGAGGATGTGTGATCCCCGACCAATGGAAAGGTGAATGCAAAGATAGTGTTGTCAGTGATGAGGCTTGATCTCTACATGAAGATAGTAGCCAGTAAGGAGGATGTGTTATCCTCGACCACTGACAAGGTGAATGAACAGCTAGTGTTTTTGGGTTTCAACATTCGGTCATGCTTCATAAGTTCTAACATGCATTTCATGGAAGTGGTATGAATGATTTAAGACTCCTAACTCCCAGCAAGTCTAATGGCATGATGAGCTTTTTAGACTGGACTTTCGAAGATTGAGAACTTTTGTAATTACTTAGGCCCTCTTGGGAACTTTTGTAATTAGGACCTCTTGGTATCTTTTGTAATTACTTACTATTATTATTAATACAATATATAGGCTATTAGCCTTTTGCCAAAAAAACTCTTAATTTAATTATTTTTAAGTATCATTTAATCTATTAGTCAAAAGTTAGTTTAAGTAATAAATAATTTTATACATGGTCATCTATAAAGTTCACATTATAGTCACACTAGAGTAAATATGGGTGTGTATGCTAAAAACTAAAAACTAATTGAAACGATAACTAGATTCAAAGCATTTCCAACATTACATAAATAAAGCCTTTCCAAATGAACACAAATGCAAAATGTAAACTATGAAAAAACTAAAACAAATGCATTCACAAAGAAAATTAGCTCCATTGTTTTCCTATCTACAAGATCTTGTCTTTGCTCTCAGATTTTTGCAGCAAAAGCACAAGAGGCTATGCATAATGGATTTGATCAAATGAAATTAGGTTGTTGAAAAGTGAGGAGGAAGAGTGTTTTTGTAGATCTCCTCATGGGAAAGATATGGATTTGGAGAAGAATGTAGGATAAATGGTTGTGGAATTTTATGAATATTTCATAAATGCATGAATGATATTAGTGAATATAAATATTTTAATGGTTATGTAAATAGAGTTAATGAAAATGATTGTTCAAATGAAGCTTATGAATGTGAATAAATGATTGTGTAAATGCTTTAATGAAATTGGTTTATGTATGAATATAAAAATGATGATAGATGTTTATGAAATGGGTGAAAATGGTTCAATGAAAGGGATATTTTAATGATTATGCAAATATATTTAAATGAAATGGATTAATGAACTATGCAGAGGGGTAAATGATTATGCAAATGCATTTAGTGAAATATGCAATATTTTAATGGTTTTATGAATATGGAGATATGATTATGTAGATGATAAAATGAAATATAATGGATAAAATTGATTATGAGGACATTTTTATGCATCTACATTTTCCCCCTCTTTGAGATAATGCAACCTATCACATTTTTTCAAAGAAAAAGATATGCCCCAGTGTAAGGAAAAATGACGAGGAGGTAGAGGTATGCCCCCTCAAGAGGAAATGTGGGTTCAAAGAACATGAGTGTGCTCTCGAAATGGATGAGAAGAATAGAAGATGAGAAATGGAAATAATAGAGGAAAATAGATAAGGATGATGCAGAAAAATAATGAAATGATGAAGGAAATGGATGATGGAATAAATTCAAATAATAGATGAAAAAGAGATATGAAGGAAATGAAGGTGTAGAAGCCTCTTTGTGCATGTCATAGTGATTTATCATCATAGAGTGGTAAAATATGACATAGGCCAAGGTGTGCAAGGTCATCCATTTGTCAAATAGATAGTCACAAACAAGGAATGTCCTAACTCGCACTTAGGGAAAAGTTGCCCCAGTCTTTTTGTCAAGACAAATTGCAAACAAAAATCAAATAAAAGATGAGTCATGATACATCATCACTCCTCTAAATCCTTTGTGGGACATCATCAATGTGGATAGTAACGTGACCAAATAAAATCTGAAAGATAAGAAAAAATAGAGGTCAACAAGCTCAACATTCATTTAGATTATTTTCCGATAAGCGTTTGCTAGTGTGCTAAGGGATGAAGTGAGTGATAGGTGGACTATTTTGACAAGGCCTAGTTTCAAGAGAAGAAACATGTCATATAAGACATCAAGTCTAGTTTTGATCATGTAAATACCTGTATAAGGCCAACGAAAAAGTGTGATAGTGACAAGGTCTAGTTTCAAGAAGGAAAAATCCTATATAAGACCATTACTTGTGATTGATTTGACTAATTTGACTTGTAGACTTGTTGGCTTGCTTGACTTGTTGATTCAGGATTTGTGTTTGAAGTTCAAATGATTATGTCGCATCTAAGTTGACTGTGTCTGATTTATTTTGATTGACCTGATGAACCCTAAAAGACTCACCTAGGGGGCCTCGGGGGCTCATCGATAAATGGCCTTGCCTACGTAGCAATGCACAGAGACCTCGTAGTTCAACATAACCCTTTTCTTTGTTTCAATGACAAATGACTGAATCATGACTTTATTTGACAACACCTAAAGACTAACCTAATGCCTTGGGGGCACATCAACAGATGGCCTTTCCTACGTCTAGTCGGAGAGGAAACATAGTTTGACAATGACAAAGACTGACATGACTAACTTTGACTCTATTTTTGGGATTTTTTGAATGTTATCTGATTTTTTTTAGGTTTTGACATGTTTTGATTTTTTTGGATTTTGAAGTTTTATGTTTTTTTTTGTCTTTTCCAATGTTTTGATTTTTTGTCTTTTTGCAATGTTTTGATTTTTATGTTTTGGAATGTTTTGATTTTTTGTCTTTTTGGAATGTTTTGATTTGTTTTTCTTTATGAAATGTTTTGATTTTTTTTCTTTTTTTTGGTGAATATTTGATTTTTTTGTCTTTTTGAAATGTTTTTATTTTTTTGGATTATTCTAAATGTTTTGATTTCCAATGACAAGTGTAGAATTCAATGAAGCCTGGTGTTAGGAAATTTCCCCCAGTCGGGTATAAGACTAACCGATAGGGAAGGGATGGGATAGGGATGTATTATGGATAGGAGATGAAGGAGGAAAAGGGTAGAAGACGTCAACCGCTCAGAAGTCATGATAGAGATGACAAGTCCTGATGATGGATGTCAAATGGGAGATGATGGAAGCTAAAGGATTATTATGGATCAGGGTGGAAGACCAAATAAAGTGATAGTAGATGACAGAGCAAAGACTGACTACACATGGTGCCTATTTTCCAAGTTTTCACCATGGTACTTATCCAAAGTGCCACTAATGTGGTTTTCACTATTGGATGAATTTTTTCTCTTTACTATTTTTTCTTTTTGGTGTCACCAAGATGCCTGTTTGCCAAGATTTCATGAAGGCGATAAATTTTTTCTTTATTTTTTTAATTTTTTTTAGGACTTTTTTTTCTTATTTTTTTAGGACTTTTTCTCATTTTTTAAATTTTTTTAGGATTTTTCCTCATTTTTTGTATTTTTTAAGGAATTTTTCTCATTTTTTTTGGATTTTTTTAAGTTTTAGCCTAGCACTATGAATCTAGGTATAAAATTGATAAGCGCTAGATCTATAGACTACCTGGATGATGCCCTAACCTTGTTTGGATGACCGTACTAGATGAAAGGCCCCAATCTAGATGATGAGTGCAAGTGGTAAATATGACAAACGATAAATGTGTAAAAGGAAAGAGGCTAGGGTAGGATACATAATGTGCACACTACAAGGCCATCAGGCTTCAGATGAAAAGGAGCTTGGGTGACCAATGAGCTAGAGTACACATGAAGGGGTCATCGTCAAAGGTCCATTGAAAGACATCGCCAATGGAGTGATATGATAGATAGGTGAACATGGATCGATGGAATGGAGTATATGGTATGAGTGAGAGTGACATGGATAGAGACCTTGGATCAATAAGCATTTTTTTTTACTTTTTTCCTTGATAGATGCCCCCAGTTATTTTTGATGGATAGGCATACTTGGAGATTGAATTTTGCTTGCTTTCAATTTTGACTTTTATTTTTTATTTTTCCAATAGATTTTTATTTTGGATAGAGGAATTGTCTTGATATTCTTTTATTTTTGAGTTTTCTAATAGCTTTTTATTTTGGCTAGAGGACTTTTCTTGATCTTATTTTCTTTGCATTGTATCTTTTGATTTTTGACCTCCTTTTAAAGATAGTTGGTTTGTTGGAGCTTTTTCTTTATTCTTTTCTTTAGATACGACTTGTTGATCCATGTCTATAATGAGGATGGATGTGAGTGAGATGGATAAAATAGGCAGAGTGACATGAATGTTTAGTGGATGGATGGGAGTGGCGATACTATCAACAGAGTCTTTGGGTTTATCCTTTTTGGTACTGCTAACATCAAAGAGAGCTTGCACATCCTTAAAAACTTGGTAAGATGGATTAGTGGAGGAAACAATAGGAGATGCATATCCTAGCCCAAGGTAGGTGTGATGGAAGGATGATGATTGGATATCCTTAGCAGGTTCATGATCAATGAGTGGGTTATCATAGATATCTTGGTCAAATAGGGGGTTATCATGGATATGAAAATTTTGAGTGGAAGTAGGTATGGCAAAGGTAGGTGTATCATTAGGTACCCAATAGGTTTCAATCCAAGCACAGCCATATTTTTTTATACCTTCTACAACTATCTTGACATAAGCATTGGAATTCTAAACCTTCTTAACGACATTAGAATTTTTGTTTACCAGTGAATTATCCATATGGTATTCTCCACATCCTATATCATGGACTTGGAGCTTGGGGTTTGATAGCATAGTAAATGGAGCAGATGAATTGGTCAATGAAGATAGATCAATGTAGTGAGATGATGAGGCCTCCTAGTTGACAAGCAGTTGGAATTGAGTATTCCCTCTTAGATTGTTGCAATATTGAAAGGGGTCGGGATCTCCTGTGACTATAATTTATGTGCCTTCATGAGGAAAATTCATACATTGATGGTATGTGGGTGGAACAACATTCATGGAATGGATCCATGGTCAATTGAGGAGTAGGTTGTATGGTAGTTCAAGATTCAAGACTTGGAATGTGGTATCTAGTACTGCAGGTCTAGCCTTGGTAGGTAGTGTGATAATGCCCTTAGAAGAATGTTGTTCATCATCATAGGCTTTGATGAAAATTCTCGTAGCTATATCCAAACATGTTTCAGAGAGGCCCAATGTCTTTGCTAGTTTTAAATTGTAAATGTTCAATCCAGCTCTGCCATCTACTAGGACTTGTCTGACCTTGTGTTTATTGATGAAGACCCCAAGGTGTAATGGGTCATTATGGTTTGAATTGGATGTAGAGTAATCTATGTTAGAAAAAGAGACATGGTGGGAGTTGGTCAAATATCCAACCATGGCTTCAAATTGGTTGATTTCCAGGTCAGTAGGAACAAAGGTTTCTTTTAGAGCTTTATTGAGGATAGCTTTGTGTTTAGGTGATATGATTAGAAGTTCAAGAATGGAAATATGTGCAGGTGTCTTTCCCAATTGGTCAATAAGATTATATTGGGTTTTAGATTATGGATTCTTTGGACAAGGACCAGATATGGTAATCTTAGCTCTGCAGTTAGTAATGACAATTTTAGGTTACTTCTTAATGGTGATTATGTTAACATGATCATCAACAGCTTAGAGGTGGTTAATAATTTTGTAGTCAAAAGAGGCATTGGTATAATTGGCATGGTTTTCTATCTTTTGAACTGAATTGGAGTCTTTTCCATGTTCTTTCAATGGATTCTTGAAAATCCTATGGTCTTTATTGGAAGTTTTTAGATGTCCCTCAACCTTTATGGTACCATTTTCAATTAGGTCTTGAATCATGTTCTTCAACTGATGGCATGATGAGGTCTTATGCCCTTTGATGCAGTGGTAATCACAAAAGGAATTTTCATCCCACCAAGAGGGTTTGAATTTTCCTGGGTCGTATGGTTTGGGCTTGAGGAGTTGTATAACATTTGATTGTATGAGCTTCTTTAGGATAGATACAATTGGTTCTATTAAAGGAGTGTATTTTCTTTGTGTGTATTTCCTTGGTTGTCTTGGGGATCCATATTCTTGATTATTTTGTATCATGTTAGCCGCTTATTTGGAAACATATGATGTGTTGTTGCTCATGTTGGGTGCTTTGAGAGTCAATGTGAGACCTGTTCTATTCATAGATGTCACATCTATGACTCCATCATTTGTTACATTCATATTGCAAGATCAAAACCTTCTCTTTTCATTAGAGGTCTATTGGTTGTGTGTTTTTGTTGCCATATGTAAGTTCACCTTGGGCGATTAGGAATTTTTCGAGTGTCATGACTTTTTCAACTAAGTCTACAAATGTGGTAAAACAATGAACTTGTAGAGGGTGTTTCAACTTTGGTGTGAGGTTTTTGTATGAACATTTCCACTTTTTGTTTTTTATGAATCTCGACAAGACATCGACTCGCCATAATACACCATCGTTGGAAGAAAATAATAAAGGTATCTACTTCATCTTATGTCAAATGACATAAGGTAGCAATTGTGACATCATTTTTCAATGTTATAAGCATAATTCTCCACAGGTTTATTGGCGAGGTCATCCCATGACTTTATAGACCCTCTAGGTATCAGTGCAAACCATTCAAGTTTTGGCCACATAAGAATTCTAGGGAAGAGTCTCAAAAGGTAGGAGTGATCATTTGTGACATCCACACAAGTAGTGGTGAATTATCATATGTGCTCAATAGGATTGCTCTTTCCCATATACTTAGTGAAGGTAGGGATGACATACCCAGGAGGGAAAAGAGGCATGTATATGCTAGTTTCATATGGGTAAGGATGTAAATAATGTGATGAGTATGTTTTCTTGTTTGACACTTGCATCCCTTCTACTTTCTTTTGTAGGGAAGCCAATTGAGCAGTCAAGGCATCTATGACGGGATTGTTGGAAACATTGTTATGAGGTCCCATGTTTGTGTTGTATGGTCCCACATTTTGTTGAGATGGCATGTTTTGTTTTGAAATGTTGTGTGTATGTGGTGGATTTTGATTGTGTCCATGAGTATGATTGTGTGATGTGTAAGTTGGGATGTGGGAAGTGGTTGAGCTATGTTGCATTTGTTGGGTGTGTTGTCTATGTATATTTTGGTTTCCAAAAAAATATCCATGTGTGTAGCCATATGATATGTTAAGAGGTTGTGTTGTTTGTAATCCTTGTCCTTGTTGAAAATGATTATAACCATGTGAAGTGTTTGTATTTTGACTATGTGGGATGTTCGTGTTTTGTCCTTGCAAGTTGTTTTTATTGACATGAGGACCTTGTGACATGGTGTTTTTGTTCAATTGAGGTCCTTGGATGAGAACCCTTCTTGCCTTAGGTCTACCGAGGTTGTTATATGTGGATGCCCCTATGGCTTAAGATGATGAGCCAAAAGGAGTAAATGTCAAGCCAAAGGGTTGTGTTGTGAATAATGGTTGTGATACGGTTTGTGTTGTGGGTTGTGACATATATTAAGTCACAAAGATGGATGAAGTGTTGGTAGTTGTGGTACTTTGGGTTGTTGTTCCAATGGATATGGAAGTGTTAGGTTGTGTAGATTATCCTTGGCTTATTTGTGTGTTGTTCTTGGGTAAATTTTCTATTCGTAAGGCATTAACATTAAATACTTGAGATAGTTTGAATCCTTCATTTAAAAGCTTTGATAAATATCACTGGGGGTTCAACATGACAATTTCTTCCACAAGAGAGGAAACATTAGGATTTTGTGTGGTGGCCTCTACTTCTTCTATGAACACATGTCCATCCTTGTCTCTAATAAGGAATTTTTCAAAAGTATCTCGTTCCTTTGGTTGTTTATATGATGTAGAGCCCAAGTTGTCATGGTCATGACTCTCAAGGTTGGAATTTTTGTGAGGATCATTAGTGGTATTGTCAAATTTGAGGGTGCTAGTGTAATTGTAAAGGTCATCATCATCATGAAAAAGATCCATTGTTCGACGTTTATTTTGCAATATAGTTTCAACCATATAATAATTGCTCAAAATGGAGGTGGAAAGTATGAGAGTAAGACTATGTTTTTGGTACTTTTGAAATAAGGTATGCCTAAAGGTAATGCAACTATTTTTTTGGTATTTTTGGTATTTTGAGGATAAAATATATCTAATGTATGCAACAAGACTAAAAGTGATAATGATAATGTTGGATGGTATGTTGTGACCTATGAAGGATGAAAATGACTATGAGGTCATGGATAGCTATAGTGAACTTGAGGGCTTAAACACTTTTGAAAGATGTAAGAATAGGATCACTAACCATCCAAGGGTAAACCAATGTTTCAACTAGGATTTTAAAATGACCTTTTTCTAGGACAATTGAAAAGAATGGCAAGGTGAGTTTCCCAACTACACTTGTGAGTAGGAAATTATCACCAAAATAACAAAGGCTAAGTTAAAAAGTGACTTGATCAAATGACAATATTTTGTTGAAGAAATGATTCATACCCATGTATAGAGAGTTCTTCTATCCTAAAATCCACAAGATGTCAAGCCTAAAAGTCCAAAAAAGGTATCCTAATATGATGTTGGGATATGCAAGTAATGAGGATGCAAGATGAATGGAGCAAGTTTCTTGTTTCAAACATGAATCACAACAAGAAGTTGTTCTAAAAATAGAGATCTCAAGAGTTGGACCTGATTTTGATTGTTTTGTTTGAAAATGTTGCTTGGTCTAAAGTTGTGAAGTGTTACAATTTTCAGGTGCAAGGTTTGTTTGCTTGTTTGTTTGAAAGACACACACATAAAAAATAATATTTTTTTTATGAATTTTTTTCAACTGTTGCAATAAAAGAACATTCAAGTAAAAATCCTAGGTTAGTAGAGACAATATTTGTTGGATTCCCACTTGGATTTCTCTAGCCGCACCTATTTAGAGTGTATAGCTTAGAAGTTTGGTGGCACTAGCTCCCCTCCATGACACTCACTTCTCGGGCACACCAAACTTTGAATTACCAAAGACCCAAAGATCTTAAGGAATTTTCTATCTCTACTTTGAACTACAAAAATGTGGGATGACTTTAGAGATTCGACCTCCTACACTAGCAAATAGAAGGAGTTTGGATTCTAAAACAAGAGGTGTCTAGTAAGGGATTGCCATGAATATAGAGCCCATCTATAATAGCCTGAGAACTAGGAGGCCCACTCCAATTCTCATCACCAGCAAGTCTCAGTGGACCGAGGGTCTCATGGCTTGGATTTGAATGATGCTAGCCACTCCTTGGGGTACAAAATTTGTTCTTTTCCCTTTGATATAGTGCACCGAAAAACATGCTCAAGTTCAAACCTTGAGGTGATGAAATCCCTAGGCAAGCCTTTCTTAAAAAGGAGACCAATGTGTATTTATCGTCACCCAGGATTGCACAAGTGCACAAGGGGAGAGGATACATACACACTAGCATGAGTAACACAAAATGTGTATGCACACCAAACATGGAAAATAAAGCTCTTTTTAAGCACCAATTGAAATGTTTGTTATACTAAATTACAATCAGTTTTAAAAATCAAATCTTTGAGAAACGTCCTATACCAAATATCATTAGTAGTTTCAAGCCTCCATTCTTCAACAAATGTGTGTTTATGTCTTCACTTTTCAAGTCTCTGGCATGTGAACCTGTACAAAAGCCCAATCAACAAAATCAGCCCCAAAATCAAAATTAAACTAAAAAAGGAAAAGACATTAATCTAATTAAGAAACAAGACCTAATCTAAAGCTAATAAAATCAACTTAAAAAATTAAATCTAAACTAAAAATTATATCTAAACTAAACCAAATTAAATTCTAAACTAAAATTAGTTTAAATTAAATTAAAAACTAAATTAACGCTAAAGTAAATTAAAGCTAAATTAAAACTAAATTAAAACTAAATCAAAGCTAGTACAAACTAAATTGATAGAAATTACTGATTAAATTTTTTTTTAACTCTAACCTAAACCAAAATAGCAATCAATCTAGATCTTATCAGCAAATAAAGAGGGGTGCAGAAAACTGAAAGATTTAGAGGCAAAGATTATGCCATGATTGTAGACATGCAAAAAAGTGCCTTTGTTTGAAATTGTAAATTCTTTGATAGCTACTTCAAGTAAATACCAACTTGTATATCAAAGTACAGTGAAGTCAAACCACAGAAAAATCAAATGAATGAAAGATCATTTATTTCTTTTTGTCATTCTCAAGTTAATGCAGATATTGTGCCTGCCTCCCTTTTTCCCAGGTAGCCTCTCAAGGAATTATTGATGCAAGAGCATTGCGCTCCACTCCCCCTTTGTCCAGCATTGCTCCCTCGTCGCTAAAACTTTGGCTTAATGATAGGAGGTGTTTACCCATTCCAGCAAAAAAATGATCATTTTGGTAGAGTGGAGTTACATGGACGTGAGACTTGGATTTTGGTGGGACCATGTTCCATGTCCCAGCAATGACCTGATGGTGACAAGTGTAACGGGTTCATTAGTATGAGTGTGTAGTTTTGGCGGGACATCAATTTTTGTTCTAGTGATGGGGCTACTAGTGTGAAGTGAAGACATTTCAACGAGAGTGAATGGTTTTGGTGGGACTCATCTTGGAGTCTCACCAAAAACCCAATAGAATGATTTCAGTGAGTTGTCAGAATTCATAACCTTACAACCTTTGATAAGAGGTTCTAGAGTTCTTTTTTTGGAAATCTACTGATGTGTGATGGAGGACTTATGGTGGGACCCAGTCATGATGACGTGGTATTTGATGAAGACAAGTAGAAGCATGGTGTGATGGGATTGGGTAATCCACATCCTTGTTGTGGATTATAGAGAAATTACATTGTGATGCTCCAATGGAATGATGGATAGAGTGTAAGGTGAACATCAGCGAGAAGCAGGTGTATCGACGAGAGATGATTTTAGGTCTCGTCGATAAGGCGATGGTGGATGCGGTAACAAGAGTTGTACAATTGGTGTGTTGGTCAATGGCGGTGGATGGAAAATGTGATCATGACACTTGGTGAAGTAATATTTGATGTATTCCACATCGTTGTTGTGGACTTGTTCATTTTTTGACGATTGGAAGCTACTGATAGCAAGGTAACTAAATGGTCATACTACGACACAAGAGGGAAGAATGATTAGGCTGACATGTAGGAAGGGAATGCTATATATTGATAGTGAGTTAGCCAATAGGAAGAAGAGGTGGTGGTAGAGTATCTTGTAGTAGGAGAGAGCTCAAAGAAGAAGAGCTTCTAAGAGTAGAGTGTGAGGTGAAGTGGAAAAGGGGACTTCTCTGTAGATGTGAAATTCTAAATGTAAACTTGTAATCTACTCCAAATAAATAAAAGAGAGTTGTTGACCTATGTTGTGTCAATATTTGTGTGTGTGTGATCTATGTTGGCTATGAGATTGTCATGTTCTGATAAGGTCCTTCGATCTCGACTGTGTCAATTGGTATTAGAGCTATTTGTCTTCAGTTTGTAACAGAGCATTGAATGTGAGGTAGTTGTAGCAGGATTTGTGAGTGTGGGTTGAAGCCAAAAGACCTGTGGGTGATGAGTTGAGAAGAGTTGTGGAAAGCATGTTTGGTGTAGGCATAAAAGAGGGTTTGTAACTCCTATCCTCCAATAGAGATAAAGCTGGGTAGAAGGCGTAGAGTTCCTCCACTAAGAGAGAGTGGGTATAGGAAGCATCTTCCAAGATATTTTTTGGGTAGATGATAGTTGTGTGAGAGGGATATTGTTGCAAGGATTAGTTGTGACTTTAGAGGGACTTGCGAGTCTCCGAAGGCATTGAATTTTTGTAAATAGATCGTTGAACTAGAGGTAGTTTACACCTGCGAAACCTGAGAGGTTGAAGTTTGAGCGTGTGTGGCAAGTGTTTTACACAATGAAAAAGATGGATAATTTTTTTTTCACAGTTGTGTATGCAGGTAAACATGATGGAGACAATACTACAGAAGTATGCTTTTAGGATAGTAAGTGATGAGTCTAGTTTATGGTCTAATTTTGGGTAGAATTTATGACTTATTTGTTGAAGCTATCATGGACATTGATGATTAATGTTGATACTTTTATGATATTTCCTCAAACCATAGACATTGGGCTTAATCTTATTTCTACAAACCTTTAATGATAATGGCATGCTATATGGACTATCTATATTAATTCTGCATGTGGTTAATGAATGTTCTTTAAGGTGGTTACAAATATGCAATTATTGTACATACTAACATTGTCATGCATATATAATTTGAGGATGCTAAATTGAGGAAGACACTGCCAGTTGGGCATGCACCATAACATATAGCAAGGGAATCATTCAAAGGTCAAAGGAGGTTGACGACAGGAGATTCCCCATGCAAACTGAATGTAACCTCCTTGTAGTGGTTTTTATTCATGTTGAGAAAATGTGCACGTTACTGTAGTGCTAAATCTATAGTTGGAGATGCATGTCTGACTGGATTCCATGCATGTGTAACTGCTGCCCCACTTTCTCTGTTTTCCCTAAATGGTGTCCTCCTAGTTCGTGGAGTTGACTGCCCTATTTAGTTGGTAGTATAAATAAGGATTATATGCTCCTTTTCTAATTTTCTAAAGGTTGTGCAATCTGATATTGTACTTGCATTCTTAAAGTTTTCAGCAATACAGTTATGCTACTCTTTTGTACTCATGATTTACAATGAATAAAATGAAGTTCTATGTTTGAGCATATGAGATCTCATTGGTTTTAGAGGATACTTATCCAAGTGGGCCCACTTGGTGAGTAATCCATCCTTTAGTTTAGTATTAGTTTAGTATTACTTTTTGTTTAGTAATTAGTTAAGAATTTGGCATTGACTATTCCTGCAGCTACTAGAATTCCATTATGTGACTATTCTTGTAGCCAGATCAAACAGAGTAGTGTCCTATTTATTTGCTCAAATTTTCATCTCTGTTATGCATTTCAGCTTGGTGTAGTTTTTGATTGATGATTAGCATTTATGTTATTCCTTTCCAAGCAATTTATTTTTAGCATTGTGTATTTCTTAGTTGTAGAATAAAAATGGCTACTTTGGGTTCCTAGTGCACATACTGTGCTGACCCATTTCAAGTTTGCATCCCTAGGTTGAAAAGTTAAATGCACCTTCATGATGATTGAAATAACTGTTTAGGTTAGATTTCCAATATCTAAATCACAGCTATAAAGGCCTAGTTGTTAAATAATTGTAGGAGGCCAACATTTTTGGCATCATTTCCAGGGATGGTGTCAAACTAGGAATTTCTTTGGAGTCATTGATAGTTTTCTTACTGTAGTATTTCTAAAAGTTAGCATATCCCTCATTTAGGAAGTAATGACCCCCTTATTCTTTCCCAGTTCTTTGTGTGAGTTGATACCACATGCATAGAGGAAGGAGAAGAGATTCTTATGGAAGATTCCTTCCTAACAATCCTGATCCATTCTAGCTAGAAGAGCTTCCAAATCTACCAAGGAATGAAGAAGAAGAGGAGCCAAACCCCTTTACTGATGCATTTCCTGATCTGACTAGTTCTGAATCTTCCATTGAAGACCAAAATCATCTTGAGAACCCCTTTTCTTTGGAATTACATCAAGCAGGCATGGGTGATGCAAATAGAAATAGACCTAACCAACCAAATTTTCCTTTCCCAATTTCCCATCAGAATGAAGTTGACAACATAAAAAATATCCTTGCTTCAACACTCCCCAAGTTTTATGGACTTGTCACAGAAGATCCTGATACCTTCTTGCTTGAGTTTGATATACTCTGTAAGAGTTATGACTATACCACCGATTCCCATAGGCTTAAGCTATTTCCTACCATTCTAAAAAAGGTTGCATTAAGATGGTTCATGATCATAGGCAAAGATACTGTGGAAAGTTGGAAAGACATGAAGACAAAATTCCTTGAGAAATACAAGGATTATTGTAGGGGCAGTGACATGAGAGGAGGTGACATTTTTAGGATGCAAAAAATGAAGATGAAAGCCTGGAGGATTATATTGCAAGGTTTTTTTGCATACAAAAATCTCCACACCATACACTCAATGAAGACTCACAAAAGTTCCTTTTCCTAAGAGGAATCAATGATAGCTGCATTGATGCCTTGTACCTGATGGGAGGAGGAGATATCTCCCAAGTTCCTTGGGAAGATATCAAGAAAATATGCCAAAACTACTCTAGGGAAACTTCAAAGAAAGGGAGAGCTTACCAATCTTTCATGGGTAAGTCATCTACTAGTGGAGTTTCAAAAATGGAGATTACTCATTTGCTAGTAGACTTTAAGCAAGACATTATAAACAATATAACTACTCAGTTAGATACACTTTAGGCCAAGAAGAAGCAAGAGGAGGCAGAGGCAATGTTGGTAGAGTATTGCTCTGATTGCAGACAAAAGAAGGACTGCAGATGCAAGATGTTAACTAATATTGAAGGCAAGTAGATTGCACCCAAGTTCAAGCCACTTCAGATTGAAGAAGATCAAGTCTACTATGTTGTACAAAGAAGGCCTTGGGCTCCAAGACAAGGTATGCCACTAGATCCACTCTCTTATGTTGGTCCATGTTTCAATTCCTATTCATATGGCAACCAATGGTAGCCCCCATATCTGTCTAGCTATGGAGGATATCCACCATAGCATTGGGGTAATCCTCCAAATGTTTGGCCCAATCATCAAACCTCTCCATCCCAGTGGAAACAACCTCAAGGGCCTTAGCAACAATTTCAAGGGCATTGGAAGCCACCTCCAAGAAATTAGAAACAAACAAATCAATGGAGGGGAGGACAACAATGGCCTACCCAGACAACTAGTTACATGCAACCACCTTCTCATCCCCAAGAGCCTGCTATAATGCCTCCACCTGCTAATTCAAGCTCAAATGAACCTAAACCTACTCAGTTACCAGCTCAGCCCACACCCAATCCAAATAAAAAAATACAATATGAACATGTATACTCTGCTGATTCAAATCAATTCCTTGCATATGTTGTGAGTGTAAGTGACATCCACTTGCATTCAGGAACTATTTTACCAGCCCCTTCCAAGACTATTATCACTAAGCTTCCTATGGAAGAGGAAGGGGAACCTTTGAATGATTCCATTTAGCCAAGTGCACCTAAAAATCTTGAACTAGTCCAAGCCAAGCATATTGAACAAGAACCACCATTTCCTTAGAGATTGGAAGTTGCCAAGAAAAAGGAAGAAAAAGAGGATACAACTTTTGATATCTTGGATCAGCTGAAACATATATGTGTTTAGATCCCTCTATTTCAGGCCATAAAGGATGTCCCAATCTATGGCAAGGAAATCAAGGAAGCATGCCTCAAGAATCCAGGTAGGAAGAAGAAAGACCCCACTACGGTTCATGTAGTGGGACAACTAGCTTACATCATGCTTGGAAAAGTGACTATCCCTAAGTACAATGACCTAGGTAGTCATGTGGTAGCAGTTGTTATAAATGGGATTCAAATAAAGAATGTTTTAATTGATTTAGGGGAAACAATAAATGTAATGACCAAGGATATCCTGCAACTAAATTTTGCAAGCATGAGATCTACTCCTACTATCTTGTAGCTTGCTGATAGTTCTACTATTAAGTCTGATGGTATAGTGGAGGATCTTGTGGTAGTTCTAGACTCCTAGGAGTACCCAGTAGACTTCATGATTATTTCTCCTAAAGCTACACTTGGTGGGTATCCTATTATTCTTGGAAGGCCATGGTTAGCATCTACAGATGCATATATTATATGTTGGTCAGGTGACATGACCATTTCTGATGGGAAGAGTACCAAAAATTTTGTTCTTTATTCTCCTACTTAGTCATCCCATGATGAGGATAATCCCGTGTGGCCACATGTTGGTGAAGAGGCTGAGGAAGTTAATTCTATGGTGTAGCTTATGATGTTAGGAAGAAGCTCCTTCATGAAGCTTCAAGATGAAGATGAAGTGTTGGTTAACATTATTCAGAACCATTGTGAAGTCGAGGAAGCATCATCTTCTCATTCTGCTACTCCAATCAAGACCCTTCTACCTGCTCTTCCTGCAACCTGTTCTTGTAGACATTCTTCCTGCAACCACTCTTCCTGCAACCACTGTTCCTACATACAAACTTCCTGCAGTAACATGTATGTCTTATACATTGTTTCCATATGAACTCAAGGTACCATGTGTTAATGAAGTAGTTATGATAGAGTCAACTACACAAGTACAAGTGTCAGAAGAAAAGTATCTAAATGTTAACAACAAACTGAGTGAAGAACAACAATTGTTATTGGAAAACCTATTAAGGACCCACCAACATGCATTTGTGTGGGATTATCATGATATGAAGGGATTGGACCCTAAACTTTGCACACAAAAAATTTACATTATAGATGACTGCACCCCAGTGAGGCATCCACAAAGAAGAATTAACCTTGCACTGAGAGAAATTGTAAAAGAGGAACTATAGAAGTTTCTAGATGTGGGATTTATCTACCCCATTTCAAATAGCCAGTGGGTGTCTCTATTAGTGATTGTGCCTAAAAAAGAAGGGAAATGGTGAGTTTGTGTTGACTACAGGGAACTTAATGTTGCCACTAAAAAGGACCATTTTCCCTTACCTCTTATAGATCAAGTTTTGGACACACTTGCAGGAAAACAATAATTCTCTTTTCTGGATGGATTCAATAGCTACAACCAGATTCAAATTGTGCCAAAGGACTGGGAGAATACCACCTTTACTTGTCCATAGGGGACCTATGCCTACTCAGCACTCCCATTTGGCTTATGCAATGCACTTGCAAATTTTCAAAGGGCAGTCATTAGCATATTTTCAGACATTTCTCATGATTGAATGGAAATTTATATGGATGATTTCACCACCTATGGTGCCAATTTCAATGAAGCATTGGAGAATCTCAGGAAATTCCTGCAAAGATGTGAAGATCACAATCTCTATTTAAACAATGAAAAGTGCTTCATGATGATGCAGGAAGGTGTAGTTCTTGGACACTACATCTCTCACAAGGGAATTCAATTAGATCCTCCAAATATTGAGGTGATCACAAATGTGCCCACACCTACAAAAAAAGGATGTTAGGAGTTTCTTGGGCCATATAGGCTATTATAGGTAGTTCATTAAGGATTTTAGCAAAATAGTAGCACCATTGTATACTCTCCTCACTAAAGATGTTGAATTCCAGTGGACTGGAGCTTGTGATAAGGAATTTTTTGATTTGAGGGTAGCCTTGACTCATGCTCTTGTACCCCAAGGATCTAATTGGGAGCTTCCTTTCTACATCCATATAGATGCATCATACTATTCCATAGGAGTAGTCTTAGGATAGAAAGGAGCCATTGAAAATGCCATTTATTTTTTTAGCAAAAATTTATAGGGAGCTAAATTCAACTATACAATGAAAGAGAAAGAAATGCTGATAGAACAAATTTAGACATTATATAATAGGTTACCAAATCTTTGTGCACACTGATCATGGAACCATTAGGTATCTCATGAATAAGACTCTGATCTCTAGTAGGCTAGAAAGATGGTTATTGTTGATGTAGGAGTTTGACATAACCATTGTGGATAAACCAGGAAAGGCCAATGTTATTGCATATTTTCTTTCAAGGTTGACTACATCAAGGGATAATCAAGCAATAGATGAATCTTTTCCTAATGAGAATCCATTCTCTATAAGTGTAAAAACACCCTGGTATGTTGACATAGCTAATTATCTGGTCACATGTAGATTTCCTCCTCACTTCTATCCAAAAAAGAGAAGGGAACTCATTGAAAAATCTTTTTCCTTTCTCATGGATTGTTGGATGTTTGTTTTTATATAAGACCAGACCGCATCATGGGAGATGTGAGAGAAGATGAGACATATGACATTTTGCATGCATGCCACAATGAACCATGTGGAGGACATTTTGCAGCCAAGAGGACAACAATGAAGATTTTGAACATGGGATATTACTGACCAACACTCCAGAAGGATGTAGGAAGGTATATAATAAAATGTGACAGATTCCAAAGAATGGGTAGGCCAACCAAATCTGATGAGATGCCACTTTACCCTCAGGTAGTAATCACTCCCTTTGACAAGTGGGGATTGGATTTTGTAGGATCCATTGACCTTACATCAAATGGTAAGTCCCATATCTTGGTATGCACTGATTATGTAACTAAATGGGTAGAATTTAAGGCCATGATGCATGCAAGAGATAACAAGCTTGCAAAATTTCTTTATGAGGAGATTTTCACAAGGTATGGAGTTCCATGATAAATAGTGATTGATCAAGGGACTCAATTCACATCAACCCTTATTGCAGCACTAGTCAATGAGTACAACATAAGACATAGGAAGTCTACTCCTTATCACTCCTGGGCCAATGACCAAGTTGAGGTGACCAATAGAGAAATTGAAGCTATTCTAACAAAAATAGTAGCTATCCATAGAAAGGACTGGGTAAAAAAATTACCAAAATTTGTTTGGGCTTATAGGATAACCTGAAAAACAACTACAAGCTTCACTCCATTTGATTTTTTGTATAGAAAGACAACCATGATGCTCATTAAATTTTAATACAAGACTCTCGGGACTATAGTAGATTTGGGGATGGATATTTCTGAGGCACAAAAAGAGAGAATCATGCAGCTAAATTCTTTGGATGAGATGAGAAGAGAAGCCCTGCATCACACAAAGGTAGTGCAGAATCAGAGAATCAAGTGTCATTAAAAATTCATCAAGGACAAGAAATTCCAACCAGGAGATTGGGTCCTACTCTATGACTCAAAGTATTAGGACAATGCAAGAAAATTGCAGACAAGCTGGCTAGGACCATATGAAGTTGTTGAAGTATTCACTAATGGTGTTGTACAACTCATTACTATTGACCCAGTTAGATTTAAGTTGCTTTTCAATGGTCATCACCTCAGATTGTATCACAAGACATGATTCCTGTCCATTCCATTCCTCCGTCCACCTTCCACCTCAGTTCTCATTCCTCTGAGGTCAGATCACTTTCTCCACAATCTTTGCAACGAATCCTCCACACATTTAGGTAAGTTCACATTAATTGCTATATCTTAATTGTCTTTAAGTGCATTCATTTAATTGTTGTATGTTAGTATGGACATTCACCATAGCATGTCAATATTCCCTACCCTATCAAATCATCATCTCGTATATGAGGATGCATGCCCAAATTTAGGCTGGGGGGAGAGGAAAAAGATGTGAATATTTTTCCCACGTGTCAGTCCATGTTGGTCTATGTCAGCAGAATTTAAATTGAGCCGATTTGAAAACTGAGTGAGAGGATAGCTCACATGTGTGAAGTGACACCAACAACCACCACCATTTCTCTCCATCATATCTTTCCTTTATTATTCCTTCCTTGCCATTATTGGCCTTGTCATAATCTCAAATTACAAACAAAAGGTAAAAAGGGAAAATTCAGTTGGCAATGGCATTGGAAATTTAGCAAGTGTTGTAGGAAGGAGAATTTGGTTCCAGATGAGAATTGCAGGAAGGAAACCATAGAGTGTTTGTTTGATTGCAAAAAAGTGGGAGGTGGGTTAATTCGAAATGAACCCACAATGCACGATGTATTACTGCAGTGTCACGTCTCAAACTCTGATGTTTTCTTTTGGATTTGTGTGGATTTGTTAGATGATTTGATGTGTGTGGTAGAGTAATAATGAATACTATGGTGCTTTGGTGTGATGAAATATGAAAGTGTTTACTTTGAATAATGAAAAGTTGTATGGAATTGAATGTGTTTTACTTTGAAAATGAAGCAAAATAGAATAGAAATGTATGAATTAATGTATTATATCATTTTGATTTATATCTTTATGAGATACTAATTTAGTTATTGTTGTGTGCCTGAGTGCACTGGAGATGCAGGTGGTCGAAGACCAAGGGTGTGATTAAGGAGAGGAGGTTAGCCTCTTGACAGGATAAAGCAAGATGTCCTCTCAATCACACACAAGCACTTAGTTTCATGTAGATTGCATATAGGAATGATAATTTTAGCTTGATTGTTTTGATTGTTTGCAAAATAATTAATGATTAGTCAAATTAAATAAATAGTGAAAAATAAGCATAATAAAGTAAAAGAATTAATTTTTATTTAATTATAGATTTTTTTTTTAAATGATTATGCATGATAAAATATGAGTGAGTATTCTATTCTTCTTTTTTTAACTTGTGTAAATTCTTGAGATAATAAATTAACTTATAATTAGAAGATATAAATTTAATTATTAGATAAATATTTACATTGTAATTTTGGGTAAATATTCCCAAAAATGGGATTTATTAGCAACTAAAATTGAAAATTATTTTACATTTTCATCTGAGAATACAAAATGAAAAAGATAAGTTATATCTTTTTTTTATTTTTTATTTTTTTCAAGATTAGGTTTTAGAAACGTAAAAAGGAAAACTTTATTAGCAAAAAGAATTCTCGAGAGTGATAACGGATTCTTGTCTTACTTCTTGAAAATATACTCTACAAAATAACTCTAATGGATGCCAAGAAAAGGTTTTTCTTTCAAGAATTCTAGGTTTAAAATTGGTAAGGAAAGGAGTAAAGAAAGCAACAGGAAAAAGGAGAGAAGAAGAATCTAAGCTCTTCAAAAATCAAGAATAAAGAGAGTAGAATTCATTGGAGAGCAACTACAACTGGAAGTGAAATATCCAGGTTTCTAATTTCTCTTCCCATAAATTTAACTCTCAAGTGTTTGAAAAACAATAGTATAGCTAAAAGAATCTCAAGCAACTGATGTGTGTAGTGTTTGCAATACTGAGAAATGTGTAGAAAATTTCCATTCTTTTGTATGCATTTATAAAAAAAAATTGCATAACTTCTTTGTATGGATTACCCTATTATTAGATTGGGATTCCTTTCTTATACAACTCTTTATCCATAATTTTTGTCTCAGATTATTGAATTTATTTAAAAATATGAATACACACACACACACATATATATACATATTTATATACTCATACCTATAGATGTATATAAATATATATATATATCATATCATATTGGAAGTTCTTTGTAAACCCAAAATTGATTGAAGAAAATTTTTGAGTTTTATTTTTACGCAAAATAAAGAAAATGTTGTGAAACTGGGAATTAAACCCTAGCCACGACCATGATGGATGGGTTACGTTGTGGAGGGACAACTTCCTCCATAGGCCATAGCTTGTTGAGGCAATGCTACCCCCTCACAGACAGTGCCATCCCCATGGGAGTGGCGTCGGCCCTCATAGAATGTAAACTAAGTTACACTCATCCCTCTATTAATAATTCCTTAGTAAACTTAGATACGATGGAATTTTGGCATTTCTCTGTTATGAGTTATGTGTAGATGTAAATATAATTAATATATATATATATATATATTATGTATATATATACATAATATATATATATAATTCTGGAAGATAAAATACTAATATCTAAAATACTTGAATATTTATATATGTGAGTTACAAGAACATGTGTATATATATATATATAAATATATGAAATATGTAATTTTTAAATTTATTAAAAGTGAGTGAAATTTCTTTTAAAAACATAACATATTATTCTTTCTCATAAAATTGTAAACATACTCCTATTAAATAGGAAAGTAATTTGTAACCTATGATTTTTACCCATACTTATAAGGTTGATTAGTGTAGTTCTTTCGAAACTTATATAAATTTCTTACTTTGATCAAATTATTTAAATAGGAAATAAAACTTGTGAGTTTATTAATGCTCTTTTCAAAAGACTGAATTTTGATTGTTTAGTGATTTTCAAAATCATTTGCATGGTGAATTTCTCTTAAACTAGTGTGTTTATGAAAAGCTATTTGAGAATATTTGTGTACATTGGTTTTAGTAGAATTCCTTTGAAGTAGAAATGTATAAAATTGAATGAAAAATATAAATGAGAAAAATCAATGTTTATTATTATTTTGAGAAACTTCTGAGATAGGATGTTGAAGGTGGATCCACAGAGACAGTAGTTTTATCTTTTCTCAAACTATCATTTATTTTCATTTATGCTTGGCCAAGCACATGTACCATTGAAATATATGGAAACAAAAGCCTATAAATAAATGTATGTAGGTCTCTGCCACCTCTTGTTTGCAAGAAATATGTTATTCTCATCTTAGGAATGCATATAGGCATCACGATTGCATCGAGAGTTCCCTCTTGCTTTGTTGTTTTAGGTTGCTAGGCTCCTTGTGTAGGGCCAACGATTTCTTCGAGTTAGGAAGAAACCCAAGGAAGTCATGTACTTTGTGGTTGGGTGGAAAAGGTGCCTTAATCACACTCTTGGCCCCAACTTGCAAGAAGACTATTGGTGTCATGGTGGTTGAGGTTTAGATTTTCTTATGCTGTAGATGTATTCATGTATTATTTTTGAAAGGATTGCATAGCCCACTTGTAAATGTAACTTTATTTGGAATTCATTGATGAAACATTGAAATAGATGTATTGAATGAAAGATTTTGATGTAACATTGAAATAGATATATTGAATGAAATATTTTGATGTAACAATGAAATAGATGTATTGAATGAAAGATATTGATGTAACTTGAAACAAAATAAAATGATATGATAATGATGTAGATGTATATATATGTTTATATCATTGTTGTGACATTGATTTTGATATATTGCACCCTTTTGATACATGAAATGAAATTAAGTACTCCTTTTTCTTTTGAGCTCTTATGGATAGCTCTCATTCTATGCACAAATTAATTTTACTTTACTTGGAATGTGAGGAATTTCTAGTATCATTTATGGTTTTAAGAGTTTCACTTTTTTGAGTGTTACATGTACGATGCACCATGCCTGGATGAATTCAGAAACTGCGGGTGGATAGACTACTTCTTGAAGTTGGATGATTTCGATGAAGAAATTGCACTAGAATTCCTAGACATTGTTTGAAGGGAAGGCCACGTAAAAGGGATGGAGCTCATAGCGACTGAAGAAAGAATAGGGGTTACAGGTTACCCCGATGGCAAAATTACCCTACTCCAAAGACCAGATCAGCTAGGGCCGAATTTACGAGTCGAACAACCCCTCCATGAGCATAGATAAACAGGTGTGAAGAGAATGTCTCTACCTGAGCCATGGAAGCAGATAGCTATTTATGTCACAAAATATATCAGCTATGAAGGTCACTAGTCAAATTTGTATTCTGTGCACTTCAATATTTTGAATCACATGAGGCGTGAAAAGAGGATGAATGTGTCAAACTTGCTATACAACCTTCTTTCAATAATGGCAACTAAGACTTAGAAAAGGTACAGACAATTTTGTTTCCCACCATTATTTGATTAAATTTCTAGTTGAGAAGTCTCTACATGATGTATCTAGAATGACCTAGGAAGAATTCATAAAAAATGATCAAATTAGACTTGAGCACTTGCAACCTAGGGTTTTACCTCAACCCCATAGGTCTAGTAGGAGATTGAGCATGGATGAAGCCACTCTTGGTGCTTCAACCTTTGGCACAAGCCCTAGTGCAAACCCTCCTGTAGCAGAAGAAAATATAGAAATTACTCTTCTGGGACAAAGCACTCAGACAATGAAAGTTCTTCTCTTGAATCTGATGATAATGTTCCACTTGACATTTTAATGAAAAACTAGGGAAACATAAGAGAGAGGTGCAGGAAACGAGTAAAGTTGAAAATCCAAAAGGTAACCGATGGAAAAGAAGTGCCAAGCTCTTTAAGAAGAGAAAGGTTGACACTATTCATCCTGCAGCCAAAGAAAAACATGAGAGCCCTCCTAGGAAAGCAAGACCAGCCAGGCCAACCTTTGTTATGTCTCCACAGGAAATCCCTAAGTCTAGAGAAATATCACAAGGGAACACAAAAGCTCCAAAGGGGGAGGAGAACGTTGAGGAAGAAGATATATTTAAGATGACATCAAACATAACATTGGATGATCTTGTTAACATTGTAGAACAAGTCAAAAATCAAGAGTATGAGGAAAATTAGGATTTCCTACAACAAGAGATCCTACAGCAAGAGGCCCTGTAGCAAGATATCTTGTAGCAAAATCCAGAACAAGAACAAGAGTAGGAGTTCCTACAACCACAACAAGAACTGGGAGAACAATCAATACCCCTGTAGCCTGAATTGATAGGACAACCTAAATCCTTACAAGTTGTACCATGTGAAGAGCAAGCATTAGTGCCAGGAAAAAAATGTTGGTAGGAATCTCATAACCTCCCGATTTTTCGCACAAAGTAGCCATGCATTTATGAAAGAGATGCAAAGAAGAGGTAAGAGGAATGGAAGGAGGAACAACATAGGTTGAAAAAGGAAATTCAAAAGAGAGATGAGGAAATTGAAGACAAAGATGCAGAAATTTCCACCTTAAAGAAGAAGGTGGGTGATATGGCAGCCTTGGTACCACAAATTCTAGAGTGTATAACCCCTCCAAGGTTCTATGCTCTACATTTGAAGGAGAGGTATCTTTCTTTTAGGTTAGCAAGGATTGTCTTAGGCTTGAACCCTTCCATTGAGACCCTTACTAAATTATTCAATTCTTATCAAATTGCTTCCCCTGAAATGAAAAATTTGATGTGTGAGTTTTATTTGCATAATTATGTTGTGACTCAAGACCATGATTGGAATTTTTTTTTGTATGTTGGGGATGTCCAATTAAGGGCATTCATGTCTTGGGTATAAAATGAGATTAGTTGGGGACAACAATATGAGGCTTATAAGCAAATTGAATCCAACATCTCCTTGTCCATTAGGGTTGAATCAAGGAATCTAGGGGATATTTTTCAGGAAATGGCACATAATGCTTTTCATACCTAGCTATGGTAATATGATTATGCCTTGGATAGAAGTAGTTTATAGTGAATATGAGGCAAAGGAAAAAGAAAAAGGGGAAACTGTGAAGAGATACCTCTCAAAAAGATGGAACAACCTAACTGATGATCTCAAGCAAGCCGAGCCTCATTCCATCTAGAACTATGCAACAACTCTTAAAAGAATTGATAGATATATTCACATTGGAAGGAAAAAAGGGTGATTCTAGCTTCCCCTAACTTTTTAGCCACCCATCCTAATGTGGCCTGTACCAAACCTTAGGTTCTACCAATATGACATTGTTGTAAAGAGATAGAGATGGAGCAGATTGGATAGATTGGGAGGATTCTATTAGGATCTTGATTCATGCACAACACACTTTGATGTGGAACAATTGTCAGTTGAAAATTTTAGAGCATTGACCAAGTAGAAGAACAACCCTTCCCCTGCTAGAGGACCAAGAAAACCTTAGGTTGGGGGGAGTGATGCATCTAGTTTATGGTCTAATTTTGGGTAGAATTTATGACTTAGTTGTTGAGGTTATAATGGACTTTGATGATTAGTGTTGATACTTTTATGATATTTCCACAAACCATAGAGATTGGGCTTAATCTTATTTTTGCAAACCTTTAATGATAATGGCATGTTATATGGACTATCTATATTAAATATTCATGTGGTTAATGAATGTTCTTTAAGGTGGTTACAAATATGCAATTATTGTGTGTACTAACATTGGAATGCAGATATAATTTGAGGATGCTAAATTGAGGAAGACACTGCCAACTAGGCATGCACCATAACGTCCAACAAGGGAATCATTCAAAGGTCAAAGGAGATTGACAACAAGAGATTCCCCATGAAAACAAAATGTAACCACCTTGTAGTGGTCTTTATTGATGTTGAGAAAATGTGCACGTTACTACAGTGCTAAATCTATAGTTGGACATGCATGTCTGATCAGATTCCATGCATACATAACTGTTGCCCCACTTTCTCTATTTTTCCTAAATGACGTCCTCCTAGTTCATGGAGTTGACTACCCTATTTAGTTGTTAGTATAAATAAGGATTAGATGCTCCTTTTTTGAAGGTTGTGCGATTTGTTATTGTACTTGTATTCTTAAAGTTTTCAGCAATACAGTTATGCTACTTTTTTGTACTCATGATTTATAGTGAATAAAATGAAGTTCTAAGTTTGAGCATCTGAGATATCATTAGTTTTAGAGGATACTTATCCAAGTGCGCCCACTTGGTGAGTAATCTTCCCTTTAGTTTAGTATTATTTTAGTATTACTTTTTGTTCAGTAATTAGTTAAGAATCCGGCACTGACTATTCCTATAGCCACTAGAATTCCATTTGTGACTATTCTTGTAGCCAAATCAAACAGAGTAGTGTCCTATTTATTTGCTCAAATTTTCATCTCTGTTATGCATTTCAGCTTGGTGTAGTTTTTGATTGATGATTAGCATTTATGTTATTCCTTTCCAAGCAATTTATTTTCAGCATTTTGTCTTTCTTAGCTGAACAATGAAAATGGCTACTTTGGGTTCCTAGTGCACATTCTGTGCTGACCCATTTCAAGTTCATGTCCCTAGGTTGACAAGTTAAATACACCTTCATGATGATTGAAATAGCTATTCTGGTTAGATGTCCAATCTCTGAATCATGACTATAAAGTCCTAGTTGTTAAATCATTGTAGGAGGCCAACAACAAGAAGAGTGAGAAAACAAGTGTTGCAGCCCAAGAGAGAAGGATGATAATGAAAATATTTGTGGAGGTCCTCTATTTGATAGAGAACCTAATGAGAAATATTCATTGCTTGTAGAGGAGATCACGAAGATAGAGGAGATGTTTAGATCAAATGAGAACCTTGAGAAGAAAAAAGAAAGTGCAATCATCAAAGAGGAAAATGATGTTGCAACAGTGGATGAATGTCCTTTGGAGGACTTGAAATTATTAGAAAATAAAGGTGCAGTTGAGATTGAAGGTAAAGATTAAAATGTGGATGTATCCTTACAAGAGAAGGTGGTAATGCATAATGTTGAGATAGAGAAAGTAGTGAATTCATATGAGATGGTTCAGAATGATTGCTATGCAAAGAAGGATTTGCATGGTGATGCAGAATTAAGTGTAGATGCAAATTGGTCGAGGTGGATAGATTGTGGTGGGTTGAATCCCACAAAATCAGAGGTGAATGAGAGATGCATTTGGAGGAGGCCTTTTGGTTCTTGTGGAGTTGATTCCACATCTAGGAGATTGAGTGCAGAGAAAAGATTTCAGAGGATAAGGTTGCTTATTCCGAGATGCTAGAAGAGGAGGAAAAAGAAGGATGACATAATAGACACCATGTGCAAAAGCACATGTTTCTTAATTACAGGGAGTCTAATGTAGGAGCACCACGATCCACCCCCCCTTTGGTTGGCATTGTTCCCTTGCCAACAAAACTTTGGCTTATCGACAGGAGGTGTTTACCTATTCCAGTGACAAAATGATCATGTTGGTAGAGTGGAGTTACATCAGCGTGTGATTTGGATTTTGGCAGGACCATGTTCCATGTCCCAGCGATGACTCGATGGTGACAAGTGTAATGGGTTCATTGGTGTGAATGTGTAGTTTCAGTGGGACATCAGTCTTTGTTCTAGTGACAGGGCGATTAGTGTGAAGTGAAGACATTTCAGCAAGAGTGAATGATTTTAGTGGGACTCATCCTGGAGTCTCATTGATAGCTCGACATAATGATGTTGGCGAGTCACGGGTTTTTGTAGCCTTACAACCTTTGACAATAGGTTCTAGAGTTCATGTTTTTGGTGATCTAGTGATGTGTGATGGAGGATTTATGGTGGAAACTAGTCATGATGATGTGGGATTCAATGAAGAAAAGTAGACACATGACATGATGGGATTGGGTAATCTAAATCCTTGTTGTGGATTACAAAGTAGTGACATGGTGATGCTCTGATGGAATGATGGACAAAGTGTAAGGTGAACAGCAACAAGAAGTAGGTGTATTGGTGGGAGATGATTTTAGGTCTCACGGATAAGGAAATGAAGGACACGATAATGTGAGCAGTACAATTGGTGCATTGGTCAATGGTGATGGATGGTGAATGTGATTATGACAATCAATGAAGCAATATTCGATGTATTCCATATTGTTGTTGTGGAATCCTTGTTTATTGGTCAACAATTGGAAGCTACTGATAGCAAGGTAACTAAATGGTCATACTATGACATAGGAGGGAAGAATGATTAGGCCAACATGTAGGAAGGGAGTGTTATATAACGATAGTGAGTTAGCTAGCAGGAAGCAGAGGTGGTGGCAGAGTAGCTCGTAGCAAGAGAGATCTCAAAGAAGAAGAGCTTCTAAGAGTAGAGCGTGAGGTGAAGTGGAATAGGGGACTTCCCTATAGATGTGAAATTCTGAATGTAAACCTGTAATCTGTTCCAAATAAATAAAAGAGATTTGTTGATTTGTTTTGTGTCAATCTATGTGTGTGTGTCACCTATGTTGGCTGTGAGATTGTGATAGCCTAATAAGGTCCTCTATTCTCAACTGTGTCAATTATTTTATGGTTTTATGCTATTCCTAGATGTGCTTATTCATTGCTCCAAACCTCACATATATACAATAGAAGAAACTATGTGAGTAGAGAAACCAAAAATTAAGATTTAGAGCAAGGAGGAGATGTAATTACATGTTTGTCTCATGTGTAAAAGTAATGTAGAATAAAATAATTCTACATAATGTCCATGCATAAGCTCTATATCAATTAAGAAGTAGTTTGCGCAAGTTCCCAAAACACCAGATATTAACTTAACTTGTGCATGTTCCCAAATCTAGTTATGTTCTCAAAACAACAAAAGACATATCTAATGTTTTACTAATATTCTTTTAGCCCAAATTATATCAGAGCATCAGAGTATCATAAATTATATCCTTGGCATTGGTGACAGGCATCTTGATAACCTTCTTCTAAGGGATGATGGGTGACTTTTTCATGTTGATTTTGGATACATTCTTGGACATGATCCCAAACATTTTCGACCACCCATGAAGTTGTGCAATGAAATGATAGAAGCAATGGGTGGAGAAAAAAGCCAATACTATGGAAAATTCAAATCATACTGTTGTGGGGCATATAATATTCTCAAGAAATCTAGTAACCTTATCCTAAATCTTTTCTACTTAATGGCTGGAGTTGACATCCCTGATATTGCTTCTGATCCAGAGAGAGGTCAGTGATACACAAAGTAGATTGTTAAATGAGAGCCAAGCAATTAAATGGTCTTTGACTTCAATGATTTGGTTCAACAACCACTAACATATGTTGTGAAGGGTTTGCAAATTATAAAAACCTCATAGATATACTGTAAAAATTCATGCAAATCCCGTCCATATGTAAATATGGAAAGAGATACAATAATTAGGAATCATGCATGAAGCATGGATAGATTATTGCATGAACAAAAATCATGCAGGAAAGCATTAAATGTTTAACTATTTTATCACTGCAAAATATGCCATATATTGGAAAACCCTGCAACCATCACATGTTATGAGACCATATTCATGTCGGGTTCACCATTATTTGTATGCTAAAAGTTGAAAAATAATTGAAACTATAACCAGATTCAAAGAATTTCCAACATTACATCAATAAAGCCTTTCCAAATGAACATAAATGAAAAATGTAAACTATGCAAAAACTAAAATAAATGCATTCAAATAGAAATTTAGTTCCATTATTTTCCTATCTACAAGATCTTGTCTTTGCTCTTAGATTTTTGTAGAAAAAGTACAAGAGGCTATGTAGAATCATGGATTTAATCAAATGAAATTGGGTTGTTGAAAAGTGAGGAGGAAGAGGGATTTTATAGATGTCCTCGTGGGAAAGATTCGGATTTTGGGAAGAATGTGGGATAAAGGGTTATGTGGAATTTTATGAATATTTCATAAATGCATGAATGATATTAGTGAATATAAATATTTTAATGGTTATGTAAATAGAGTTAATGAAAATGATTGTTCAAATGAAGCTTATGAATGTGAATAAATGATTATGTAAATGCTTTAATGAAATTGGTTTATGTATGAAATTACAAATGATGATAGATGTTTATGAAATGGTTATGAAATGGACAAAGGCTTATGCAAATTTTTTTATGAAATGGGTGAAAATGGTTTAATGAAAGGGATATTTTAATGATTATGCAAATATATTTAAATGAAATGGATTAATGAACTATGTAGAGGGGTAAATGATTATGCAAATGTATTTAGTGAAATATGCAATATTTTAATGGTTTTATGAATATAGAGATATGATTATGCAGATGATCAAATGAAATATGCAATGGATAAAATTGATTATGAGGAAATTTTTATGTGTCTACAATAGGTTTGAGAGACAAATCATTATAAATTGTCTTAATTTTGTGGCAATCGAACAATAATATTTGTTCTTTCAGTTTAAAGCTAATGGTGCTAGAACATGTATATATTTTTGTTATGATTTTAAGTGAGGAAATAATTATCAATCATTTTAATCATATTTTTAATAGTATTTTAAATAATTATTTTTAAAATTTATTGAGCTATATTAATTTGTATTAATTTGTACATATTTGTTGGTAGGTTTTTTTTCTAAAAGTACATTAAAGAGTCAGGTCAACTTTATTTGGATCTATTATAGAGTATGTGTGGAGGCCATTTAAAATATTACAAATGGTTTCTTTATTATTTATTTTATTGATGTAAAAATACACTAAAACTACTTTTAGCATACCCTTGTTAGATTCAATTTTTTATAAGTTTTTTTCCCTTTGACTTGAGATTTCATCATCTCTAAATAATGTGCTCTCTAATTCTTGTCTAGGTTTATTTCCTTAGTCTTCCTTTGCCATTACATGGCCTTTTCTTGACCAAATAACAAGTTTTTAGGGTCATGTTATTTATTTCGAGAAATGACATTTTTCTCTACTCATTTTTAGAGAAGGTTTTGCATTGAGATCAACATAATTTAATTAGGTAACCAAATTTTCACCTAGAGGATCATATATTTTAACTTTCCAAATATTTCTTATTAGTGTCAATCCTCGTACCACATAATCTAGGAATGCCTATTTTTTTATCAAATGCCCTAAGCCATAGCCCAAGCAATCTACAAGGGATTCTCCTCCTATAAAAGATGAGGATGGATGCACCATGATAAATAATAAAAATAGTAACCTCAATATTGGACCTAAAGGTCTTGGTCCTCAATAGCTGATTGTTAAAACATAAATTTAAAAGCTTAATAAGGTTAGAGAGCACATTTTATCATAGATTTCAAGGGAATACATTGTTTCATACTAGTGTATTATCTTCTTTGACAGTTACTAATTAACATTCTCCTTTAACCTCTCTCTTCTCAGGTAGTTCATCTCATAAGACTAAAAATGGTGAATTTGTGTGAAATAAGAAGCCACTTATTATCCATAATTGATTCAATAAACCAATTTAAAGAAGAGGACTTCTTGAAGAACAACTATGGCTCTCTTGACAAACTTGATAGTGATGAAATACCAGTTCGATTCTCTTCTTCCATGAATTTTATTTTATGAATTTTTTGGTGTTTAATAAACCCTATAAGGAAATATACATCATACAAGATGTTTGAATTTTTTTCCTATTTTTTTCTATTAGAGTTAAAAATTGCAAGTTTTTATATTTTGATATTTGTTGTGTTATATGACCAAAAATTTACTTTTTGCATAATGGCCATGAGCCATAAAGTGGATGAATTATCCCCTTTATTTTTTCTAGTGTTAGGATTAGGGATATTTACCTTGTAATCCTAGTAGTATGTACCTTAATCTTAATATTTTGATAGTCAATTATTATTTCAAATACTCTAAGAATCATAGAAGGGGAACTTGGATGCCCCACATGATGAGGAACATTTTTTTTAATTAAATATTATTTTCTATGCACTTGGAATATTCTTTGCAAGGTAGCATATAGCGAGGAAGCTTATTTTAGCCTATGAAAACATCATTGGAAACTTGACATAAAATAAAAGGGAATCTGTGAATATTTATGGTGTTGCAAAACATCAAATAAGCATCTATGATGTTGTAAGAGGTGTAAAAAAGAATCTATGATGATTTTTTAAAATATGGTCGCCTTTTTGGACTTGAGTATTTGCTATTTTATGTTTTAGTAGGTTATTTTTATGAACTCTAGTGAATTTGGACAGCCATTGTCATGAGGAAACTCTTGAAGTTTTTAGAAGGATGCTTGTAACTCTCAAACACATTTCGTGAGATAAATTTTATGTGTAGACTACTCGGCTTTTGGGTCCATTATATTGGAAATCATTTATGGTTTTTCATCTTACTTATAGCTATAAATTGGAGATTTGGGTTAGTGGTTTGTAAGAATGAGAAGGTATAAGAAATTGTAGGTTCATAGGTGCTATATTAAAAAGAAAAGTGTTGAATAATGCATTTTTTTGTGAAGATTAACTAATATTTGGTTCTCTCTTTGTTGGTGGATATTTTATTTGAAAAGGGTATCTTCACATTGATCTATTTTTGTGGTATTTTTAAGGTTTGCTAATTTTATGCTCTTTCCATTTCCATTAACATATTTGGATTAATGCACATTCATTAAACTATATACATAGTTTATGCTACTATTGCAATAGACTCACTATGTTTTTCAATACCTATGTGACAAAAAAATATTCGAGATCATGGACAAGAACCCACTAGACATGTTTTGTGGGTCTTGTTCAACATTGAAACCATTCCCTTAGGTTTGTTAATGTTTATGATTCTAATCATATTCTCTAAATATATATTGGTATTGGATTGTAGAGTCCCTTCCCATAGCATCTTTGATTATGTTTGGAGATTTAAATATGTCTAATATACCTTTTGATAAATGTAGCAATTTCCTTATGTGGTGAGAATGTAGAAGAATAAAGTCCTAATATTATAATCATAGCAGTATTTTTGATACAAATATTGACTATATTCATTCATATCACATATTGTGTATGTGAACACATTTACACTGTAGTACCAAGAGAGTTTGAATTTAGGTCTTGATAGGGTGATGTTATTAAGATAGTATATCTTTTCATTTACCAACTACTTTAAAATACTAGTGAAGCCCTTGATGGATGTTGTTCTATTAGACCATTCTTTGGTCCATTTTTTTATTGATTAGAAAGCTATAATTTTTGAGAAATAAAAAAAAAAAAGTTTCCTCAACATGTATTTCTTGGGTCATAATTCTAGTTTGGCCAACATTTAATACATATGTAATCTTAAGTTTCATCCTCTTCATAGGATTTGTTCCAAAGTTAATGTTGGAGTGATGTCATCAAATGGATTGCATGTTTTTTCTTATCTATGATTGCTAGTAAGTTGTGTTACACCACCACTCGTATGGGGCTACTGCCTTAGATATTTTTAAATCCACCACTAAGCTAGAAGCACTTTCGTTCTCTCCAACTATATTTGCATGGTATCAAGATTATTTAACAGAATAAAATTATTGATAATAATAGAGCCTAGAGAGAATAATTTGGGGACCACCATTATTGGATCAAGATTAGGGATAAAATTTCTAAGGAAATTATTCAATCCCTTCAAACGTGCAAGGTTTTTTTTAAATTAAGCATATTAAAGAAGGCCACAACTCTTCATAGAGATTCTTAACATTCCCCAATATTTTATTTTCCCTTATCAATAATTGTTTAGGCTCAAAAACCTTCTTTTGAACATGATCAAGCTCTTCAACACTATGTGAGTGTGATTGATGCAGGAGCCTCTTGTGGTGTAGGGTGATCTTGCATCACCCAAAAAAAATGTTTTCTTTATTTTATTTAGTTGTTTTGAGTCCCTTGATGGCACTTAAGAGGTGTAAGACAGTCAGGTGTCAAAAATAGCGAAAAATAGAAAATTACTATTTTTAGTAATTCAACCTAAATGGGCTCATATGGACCTAAAATTTTACCCCAAGGAGTAGAACTAAAAAAAATTCCAGTAGCAAAACAATCACCTTAATTCCTTACACAATTTGGGAGATATTAAAGTTTCCATCTCAAGAAATTTCTCCAATGTAGCTTCAATTTTAGATATGAAGATCTTAGAGGCCCTAAAATAGGTCGAAAGGTTGTTGAACCAACATATAGTGGTTTCACATGTTGTAGATCTCTTCAAGATCTTTCCAATGATATGCAATAATATCAAATTAGACACCCGGATCAAAAGTTATAGCCCCACAAAGTTGCCCCTCTAAAAAGTGAATTTCATTAAAATTTCTTCTTAGGCCAGAAATCCAATAGTGGGACTTTTTGCGCCAAAACAAAAGGGAAATTTGAACTTTATAGAACATTCTAGGGTAGTTATTGCATAAAATAAAAGGGATTAAGTGGGGGTTGTAGAAGGTGGCCCCGATAGTGCAGATTGTGGCTCCGAATAGTAGATTTTATTTTTAGAGTTGATTTTGTTGTAATGAATCAAGCCCATGAGGTTGGAGCATGTAATCTTTGAATCTGCAATTTCATTTTCTGAAAATAATTGAAAGTGAGTCATTTTTTTGTCTCACATCTTCTGTATTGGTATCTATTGTTGTGATTTTTGTGGGTTTTCAATGCTGTGGCCCTCATCAAGTGGTATCAAAGTAGGAGTTCTTGAGCCTGTAACATAGTGTCGAATGTGAGGTAGTTGTAGTAGGACCTGGGAGTGTGGGTGGAGTTTGATATTCCTCCAAGACTTGCCCAATATGGCAGAGGTAGAGGTTGAGGTGGTGGAGGAAGAGATCCACCTAAAGATGAAATCAGAGCCCTTAGAAGGTAATTAAAAACCTTGCAGCAAGAGGTTCAAAGAAGAGATGTGCAATGAGACAAAGATGAGAGTGAAGATGAAATAGAAGAGGAAGAGTAGGATCCAATGGATCTTGGAGAAAGAAGATTGTTGCGAGAAATCTCAAGCATTGGGAAGAGACCTAAAATGGAGGTTTTAAATTTTAGTGGAAATCTAAATCCTGAAGAATTGATTGATTGGATCAATGACATGGAGGAATTTTTTGAGTTTGAGGAGATTGAAGATCCTTATAGAGTGAGGTTTGTAAATACAAAATTGAAAGGTCACACCAGTATATGGTGGAAAGAGGTCTAGTTAGAAAGAGAAAGACAAGGGAAAGATAAAATTTCTAGATGGGACAGAATGGTGTCAAAATTGAAGAGACAATTTATTCTAATCGATTACAAATTGGAGCTACTGAAGAGGATGTAGAGCTTGAGGCAAGGGATAAGGATGGTGAAATAATATACAAAGGAATTTCACAAGGTCTCGATTCAGATAGGACATTCTAAGGTGAATAAAGAGAAAGTTGCTTGTTATATTAGTGGGTTGAAGCCAAGCATACAAGAAGAATTAACACTAGTAAGAATGACCACCATTGAGGACACTTATCAATTTTCTCTAAAGGTTGAAGAGTGACTAAACAAGAGGTTTGAGAAAAAAACAACGAGGTGGAGGTCGTGGAGGAAAGACCAGTGGACGATCATATGGATGTCAAAATGAAGATCAAAAGAAGGGTGAAGGCTCTAGTAGCAGCCAAAACCAGAAAGGAGATAACACCTACCATCCTTGTGATCAAAATAATGGAGACCAAAGAGGAAGGGGAAGATCTAGATGAGGAACAGGAAGAGGAGGCTTTCGTGGAACCTATTTCCAATGTGGAGAAGATTGACATAGAGCATATGAGTGTCCTCAACATCAAGGAAGGACAAATAGAAGACCTAAGGGTAATGCATGAGTTGCACATGTTGATGAAGATATTGAGTCTTCACATTTTGTGGATGCAGAAAGAGGAGAGTTCTTGTTACTAGAAGATCCTTGTTGAATGAGAAGGAGCCAACTCAAAGGAATAATTTGTTTCACACCAAAAGTAAGTTTGAAGGTAAGGTTTGTAATGTTATTATTGATGGAGGTAGTATTGATAACCTTGTTTCAGAAGACATGGTTAGTAAGTTGCGGTTGGAGAGAAGAAGGCATCTGAATCCATACTGGATTGCTTGGTTGTACAAGGACTATAAAGCTTTGGTAAATGAACAATGTTAGGTAAAGTTCAAGATTGGAAATTACCATGATGAGGTATTGTGTGATATTATGCCTATGGATGTTTGTTATATGTTGTTAGGTAGACTGTGGCAGTTTGATCGACAAGCAGTACATGATGGACATGCCAACACCTATTCTTTGACAAAGGATGGAGTTCATCATAAGTTGAAGCCCCTGAAAGAGGTAGAGGAAAAGGTATGCAGTAATGCAATAATTTGTTTGGTTGATGGAAGAAAGCTCCTAGAAGGTATAAAGCATGAGCATATGTGTTTTGCATTGATTCCTAGAGTTGATAAAGAAGATACTATTGAGGTTCCTGTAGAGGTTTTAGATTTGTCGAATGAGTTTCAAGCTATTATTTTTAATAATGTACCTGAAGGTTTTCCTCCAGTAAGAAAGATTAGTCATCAGATGGACCTGATTCTTGGAGCTAGTTGGCCAAATAAGGCAGCTCATCATATGACTCTAGTAGAGAGTGAAGAGTTGAACAGACAAGTGAAAGAGTTATGAAAAGGATTGATTAGGGAGAGTTTGATTCCATGTGCAATACCTATAGTATTAGTACTAAAGAAGGATGGGGAATGGTGGATGTGTATAGAATCTATAGCCATCAACAAGATTACCATCAAGTATAGATTTCCCTTGCCAAGAATGGATGACATTATGGATTGTTTGAGTGGAGCTAAGTAATTTCGCTTTTGAAGATAGATCTACACAGAGTCGCTATCACCAACCATATTAGAGAAGGAGATGACGGGGTGCAGCCTTCAAACCAAGGAGGGCTTGTACAAGTGGTTATTCAGGCCTTTTGGGCTAACCAATGCACTGAGGACATTTATGTGGATTATGAATGAGGTATTGAAAGAATTTTAAAGATTTTTTTTTTATTATTTATTTGGATGATATTTTGATTTTTCAGTAAGACATTGGAGGAGCACTTCTTGCATATCTAAAAAGCTTTTGAGAAGCTAAGGGAGGAAAAGTTGTTGATTAATTTGAAGAAATGTAGTTTTGTGAAGAGAGAGTTGGTGTATCTGGAATTTTTTTTTTCTTAGCAAAGGGTCTCAAAATGAATCTCGAGAAGGTGAGAGCTATCATTGAATGGCCTACTCCAAGGAGTGTTACAAAGGTAAGATCATTTCATGGTCTAGCAAGATTTTACATAAAGTTTATTAAGAATTTTAGTAGTATTTGTGCACCTCTAACTGAAGTGATGAGAGGGGTTAGAAAAGATTCTAAGTGCACTATAGGCGCAGCCAAAAGTTTTGATCTGTTGAAGAAGAAAGCTATAGAGCAACCTATTTTGGAACTTCTAGATTTCAATAAGGTTTTATAGGTAGATTGCAATGCTAGTGGTTGTGCCAGAAGAGCTGTTTTGAGTGAAGAAGGTAAGCCTATTGCCTATTTTAGTGAGAAGTTGAATGATGCTAAGAAGAAATTCTTTGTCTATGATCAGGAGTTTTATGCTATAATTCAGGATTTGAAGAAATCGAGACACTATTTTTTGCCAAAAGAATTTGTTTTATATACTGATCACTAGGCTTTGTAGTATCTCAATAGTCAAAGAAAGTTAAATTAAAGGAACTTAAGGTGGGTTGAGTTTTTGCAAAGTTATACCTTTGTTTTGAAGCACAAGAGTGGAAGGTGATGCGTGAGCATCCAGTGGTGTAAGGGCAATCTTGTATCACCTAAAAATAGTTAAATTTCAAGTTTATTAGTTTTAAATGTTTTTACATTTTTGGATACCCTTTTCGTCATAATTAAATTCCCAATTTATGGCTTTTATTTTCTATTCCTAGGTGGGAAGATATTGCAGTTTAAGTTTCCTAGATTTGCACCTAAAAATCTTCTGAGTTAGATATGAGTCATTTAGAATTCTAGAACGGCTCCCCCAAACTTGCCAAAATCAGTGTAGCAAATTTCAAGCGTGTTATTGACTTCGAGACCTTTCCAACGGTTCAAACGGTTCGCGAATCAAAGCCCCGCATCAAAAGTTATGGCCCCGGGAAGTTGGCGCACTTTCTAGAAGATACAATTGCAAATGTTCTTTTGAAAATTTGAACTTCAAGTTGTAATTTTTCAGCGCCAAACCGCCTAAACTCAAATTTGAATGTTGTTTTGGCTCCAAACCAAAGAGGAGCTCTATTTATGGGCGGGTTTCTAATTTTTGGGTAGCTTTTTGGGGACAAGCTCGCATATTGCGAAAGGGTGATTCTGTAGCTTTCTGTAACTTGCATGTGTTGTAGAACTTGGGGATTTGAGATCCTTTGCATGTAAGAAGCTCCATTTTCTGAATAATAAAATCATTCTCTTGTTTGTGGGTTATTTTCTAAGTCTCGCTGCTCTCATCGGCTGTCAAACAAAGTTGCAGATGCCTTGAGTATAAGGGAAAATTTGTTGATAGAAATGAATATAGAGATTGTTGGGTTCAATAAAATCAAGAGTTTGTATCTAGACGATCCATACTTTGTAAAAGCTTAGAAGGCTTGTTTGGAACCTATTACATAAGATAGGATGAGATGGTTTGATTTCTTAATCCAAGATGGGATGTTGTTTAGAGGAAGCCAATTATGCATTCCAAGGAGTTCTATGAGAGAGTTCATCTAATAAAGGAGAAGCATAGTGGAGGACTGGCTGGACATTTTGGTCGAGATAAGACCATTTCTCTTGTCAGTGAGAATTATTATTGGCTACAGTTACAACAAGATGTGAAGAAGTTTGTAAAAAGTTGCAGAGTATGTCAAATGGTGAAAGGAACAAGTCAGAATACTAGATTGTATCATACATTACCTGTACCTGAGAGGCCATGGGAGGATATTAGCACAGATTTTGTTCTTGGCTTGCCAAGGACATAGAAAGGGAATGATTCCATATTTGTGGTGGTGGATATATTTTCAAAGATAACACATTTTATTCCATTTCATAATACCAATGATGTTGTTCATGTTGCAAAGTTATTTTTTAGAGAGGTGGTGATACTACATGGTCTACCAAAGAGTATAGTTTTAGATAGAGGTACCAAATTTGTTGTTTATTTCTGGAGGACATTATGGAAGAAGATGAATATAGATTTGAAGTTTAGTTTTGCACACCATCCATAGACTAATGGATAAAAAAAGGTGGTGAATAGGAGTTTGGGAAACTTGCTAAGATGCTTAGTTGGAGATAAGCCCAAGGGATGGGATTTGATTATACCACAAGTGGAATTTTCTTACAACAATTCTATCAATAAGAGTACTGGTAAATCACCATTCCAAATTGTATATGGGAGTATTCCAAGAACTACTTATAAACTGAGAAAGATGGATAAGGGGGAGAAGAGTAGTGTTGAGGCTGAAGATTTTGCTGAGCACCTGAGTAATTTGCATGAAGAGGTGAAGAAACATATCAATAAGATGAACTCACAATATAAGGCTTAGGAATATTAGAAAAGGAGGTATAAGGAGTTCCAAGTAGGAGATGAATTCATGGTTCATTTGTAAAAGGAAAGTTTTATAGTTGGTACATGCAACAAGTTAAAGATGAAGAAGTTTGGACCATGCAAGATCCTGAAGAAGCATGATTCAAGAAATGATTATGAGGTAGAGTTGCCTAGTGGAATAAAAATTTCTTGTGTTCAACATTTTTTATTTGACAAAGTATCATGAAGGTGATATAGAGGAGGGGCTGATAAATGAACAGTTGAAAATTCTAGCACCTACTTCAAAGAAGGAATAGATAAAAGAAATCTTGGATAGCAATGTGGGTAGAAGCACAAGAAACATGCAATATGTAGAGTACTTGGTGAAATGGAGAGGAAGGCATGTTGAAGATTCATCATGGTTGTTGGAGGTTGAGGTTAACTGTCCTTGTTTTCCTCTAACTCCTAAGAAGTGACAGGGTCACTTTTCAAGTTACCCTGGGTGATTGATGAAGGAGCATCCAACAGTGTAGGGCGATCTTGTATCACCCAAAAAAAATGTTTTCTTTATTTTCTTTAGTTTTTTTGAGTCCCATGATGGCACTTAAGGGGTGTAAGATAGCCAGGTGTCAAAAATAGCAAAAAAGGGCACTTACTATTTTAGTAAGTTAGCCTAAATGGGCTCATATGGACCTAAAAATTTACCCCAAGGAGCAAAACTAAAAAAAAAATTGGTCGCGAAAGAATCACCTCAATGCCTTGCATGGTTTGGGAGATTTAAAGTTTTCATCCTGATAAATTTCTCTAATGTAGCTTCAATTTCATATATGAAGACTTTAGAGGCCCTAAAACAGGTTGAAAGGTTGTCGAACCAACCTATGGTGGGATCATGTGTTGCAAATCTCTTTGAGAGCTTTCCAACAATATGTAATAATAGCAAATCAGACACCCGGATCAAAAGTTATGGCCCTATGAAGTTGCCCCTCTAAAAAGTGAATTTCATTAAAATTTCTTCCTAGGCCAGAAATTAAACGGTAGGACTTTTGGTGCCAAAACAAAAGGGAATTTTGAACTTTCTAGAACATTCTAGGGTAGTAATTGGGTAAAATAAAAAGGGTTAAGTGGGGTTTGTAGTAGGTGGCCCTGATAGTGCAGATTGTGGCTCCAAAATAGTATATTTTCTTTTCAAAGTTGATTTTGTTGTAATGAATCAATCCCATGAGGTTGTAGCATGTAAGCTTTGAATCTGTAATTTCATTTTCTGAAAATAATTGAAAGTGATTCATTTTTCTATCGGGCATCTTTCATGTTGGTATCTATTGTTGTGATTTCTATGGGTTTTGGGTAGTGTGTCCCTTGTCAGTGATCCCCTATTGGCTATCCACTTTCTAACAAGCCTTATGTGACTAGAAACTTGTCAAGTCTAGTCTTCATAAAGTAGTCCCTTTTATGGATAGTTACACATATCTTGACTATGATGGATTCCTTTATGAATTTTTCAAAGTTTTATGGGCCAAAGTTGACCCTAAACCTCTTTAGGTCTAAAATTTTGTATTTTTTTATATAGGCTTATTAGGATACATAATCAATAAAATTAATATTAAGTTTTAACCTAAAGGGGGTTATGATGAAGAAATTTTTAATTGGTATTTGATCAATTTTTATAATACTTCTTATATTACCATCACTAAATGCCTTAATTTTTGCATTCATCATATTTTATCACACTCATTATTTGGTTTGGGTAGTCTAGTTTTATCAAGAGTGGATATATTCTTAATAACACTATTACAGGTTGTTAAGATATGAAATGGGAAAATAAATATCAACAATAGGTAATTTATTTAAAATTCAATATTCTAATACTTTCCATCATATTTAATGGCCCTTAATTTTTTTCATGGTACAATATCATGGGTTGACACAAATTTATTCACTCAATCTAGATGTTTTTACATATACATTATCTTGCCTCATCATTAACGGTTGATAATCCTATTTATTTTAGTTTTTATATTCTTTCAACAAGGTTTTATTGTAGCTCTAATGATCTATGTATTGGTGCCTAAAGGTTTTAGTTATTTGTTTGCTAATGTAGTTTCCCAAAAAAAGAGTTAAATGTGTATCCCTTCCTAATTTTGATCTATAGCTTATTAGTGACCATTTTGAGTGAATGTTTAATTTCCTTGTCTCTTAGAAGAGGAAGACAATGTCATCCAGGTCTTGTAACTATGTTTAAATATATTTTTCTTGCCTCAATATTCAACATATAGTGGTAAAACTACTAAATTTTAAATTGTTAATAAATCCTATCAAATCCTTCTTGAATTAAGTCTATTGGATAGAAATGCATTGACCAAGGGGAAATATTTATATTTCTTGACATCTATTTTTATTTTTAGTCATTATTCTCTACCTTTAGAAGTTTTTTCTTGCTCATGTATTGAAAATAATTTATGTTTTAGACTCTCCCTTGTTTGTAAGTTTCAAATTTATTTTATGGTACTTGTTTCTACCCTTATTTACTATTCTTCTTGTTGGGATTCTTTAAAATTATCATAGAAAAAATTGAAGATATTATAATGGAATTTTCTTTAGGCTTCCTTTGAATATGGAAAAAATTTCATAGGGTTTCTTGGGACTTATGTTTCCTTCCATGTAACACTAATTTTTCTTGGTGTCTCATTTATCAAGGTGTTCTCATTATCTTCAATCTTAGTTAATCCATATTAGTGTCTGCAATCCCTTTGATGAATTTTATGAATATTTTGAAATTCTCAAGCATCTATTTTATTTTTTGCCAATGGATCAACCATGCTAGACATAGATCTATTATTTTTCATGTCATTTTGGCCTAATATTTTCTCTTGAAGCAAGATTCTTTCAAAAAATTAGAATAAAATACTAGTGAGATTCACCCAAAATTTTCATTCTTTTAGAGTAAAAATTCTATTAAATATATTTCAAAAGATAGGGATTTTTATTTTTTATCTTTGATATGGATGTTCACTATTCCATGTATGCTACAAAAATTTCATAATCTAATGTTATGTTACAAATTTTAGTTTAGGATAATTTAAATTTATCATGGATATTTCCTAGTTACAAACTCGTATTGATCATTGGGCTAATGCTTTATGTATAGTTACTTGTGTGCCACTATCTATTGCGAGTAGGGATACTTACTCTCTATGTGGGTGCTAGAATAGTCATAGTCATATTGCTCATTCAAGATATGGCTCTCATGTGTTTTCTCAAGATTGATGATATGGTTGGTTCCATTGAACATTTGGCTAGTATTTTACTTCTTAGTGTGATAATGGTAATATTTAATAGCATGATAATGGAAAGTACCCATGGTTGTCTCTTGTTATATATTTTATTCACACTACTCTCTTGCTAATCAAGAAGAAGAAATAGATAATGAGGATACCTTTATTGGTTACAATCCAATTCCTAATGTTTACAACTCTTTGATGATTGAGGTAATTTATTTGAAAGAAACCTTCTCATAATCATCCTATTTGAATCACTTTAGCTACATGTTGGTGCGACTAATATTTTGGGTTGGGGAATTTCATATTGAATTTTGAGCTATGATCCACTCTATGCACATGTGCATGGAAACGACATCCAAAAATGGGTCAAAAGCAATCACTATTTGCTTCAAATAAACAAAAGATGAACTTCAATGAGTAGTTTGATATTTAACTATAATTAATTTGGTAATGTGATCCAAAAGATATTATTAGTGCTCAAAATCTAGTTTCTACGATACCTTTTTTTAAATGGTGGAGATTAAGGGGGTTCAATTTTGAAAGAATACAAAGTGGTTCTATTTCTTACCCAAAGATCTATTAGTGTCATGTTTTCTCTCCCCTATTTTTTGAATTCCACTAATTAGTTTACAAAATATTTTAGTCAAAATTTATTTAAGATCATTTATTAGTATAAGTATGGTTTTTTCCAAGTTTTTTAATGAATATATATTTTTACTAATTTTTAAAGTGGAAAAATATTAAAAAATGAAAAAATAGGGTTTTCCCCTTGATTTTGAGATAAGTGATTAAAAACCATTTTTTTTAATGTGTGTAGAATGAAATATAAAATGTGAAAATGTGACTTTTTGAATTTGGGTGAGTGAATTAAAAATACACGGGTTTTTGGTAAAAAAATTAAGACACTGATTAAAGTTAAAAATCAAGACCTTAGAGAGATAGAGAGAGGGGTTAGAAAGATAGGAAAAAGTGTGATTTCATAGTGGTGTTTATTCATAATTTTATTCTAAAATACAAAAAAATTATGGAGAGCACACTTGAATTTTGTTTATTTTTTGTATTTCTTTTATAAAACATATTTTGACACCTAAATTGAATGCTTAACATTTAGTATTTGCAAATTAAAACTTTCCTCAAGTATATGAGTGACATTTGAATGGTCAAATTGAAATAAATACAAGTTATATAGTGTGTTTGTGTTATGGAAGTTATGTGAAAAAACATTATAATGTACCTACACTATTTTTACTAGAATATGAACATATTTTGAATAATTATGAAAGTTTAGCTTCTTTTTGAACCCCATATTTATGCACAAATTTCATGCCTTTTATGTGAATTAATGTAAATTATATTTTTGTAGGAATTACTCTAAATAAAAGAGAAGGAATCCCTTGCATGAGAAATAACTTTCCATTAGTTTTCCATTTAGAATTTCCTTTATTTCCTATGTAGTATCTATTATTAAATTGTCAAAATGTGATTCTTCACTCTCCCAATATACTTAGGAGAATTTTTATTAGTTTTTAATTTAGAATTTCCTTTCTTTCCTTTTTTTTTAATCTATTATTAACTTGTCATTAAATAGAGAAACATGATTCTTCATTCCATCAATATATTTTAGAGAATGTTTATAATTTAAAATCACATAAAAGTGGTAGATTGAAGGACTCAAATTTATTCGTTGTATATGTACCTATTCATATGTAGAAAAATTCATATTCATTTTAATAATATCTATGATTTTTATTATTTTTTGAAAGCTAACTTGGTATCTCAATCAATGGGATTTCTATAAAGTTTTCCTTCTCAATGCATGATACAAGTTATAATTAAAATTCACAATAGCATTATAATTATTGGCAAGATCAAGATAAAATAAGCTTGTAGCTTTCATTTGAAGTAGAAACCAATACAATAAATTATGTTATGGGATTATTCTAATGCAAGGTTAAAAACATATAAAATTATCATTCCATTTTTTTTAAGGTCTATTATTAGGTATTTCACTAATGACAAGAATCTTTAAATTTTTTTAGTAGTGGTAAAGAACTTGAACAACTATATATTTGACAAGGAAGCCATAATGCATATGGACCATCACCCACACCAATATATTAAATATCAAATGAAGTTTTATGAGGCTTAACATTACAATTGGATTAGATTCCTATAACTATTACACATGGTTATCAATTATGAAAGAGATATAACTAACAAGCTTCTTGATTTACATTGAAGGCCACTAATACTATGTATTATTTTATAATTTCTCTCTTCTGGAGCATTTTTAAAATTATTTTATAGAATATTCTTAGTGTGAAAATATTTTTGAGATTTATTTTTTAAAATAATTAATGTAAGTGTAATGATTTTATTCTAACAACTAATTTTTGTATTAAATATGGAATTCTCTTTGAGTGAAATTTTGTGTATATTTTGGAAAAGATGAGATATTTAAAATAATGAGGAATGTATAGATCCAGTTAGGTTTTTTCAAAAATATATGAATGAAAGTATATATTCTCAAACTAGTTATAGACGAAAAAGAAGAAGATCAAAATATAGTGAAGCCATTGAAATCTATCACAAATATTAGTATGAGACTTATAACTGAGACCCCTAGCTGTTATAGTAATTTAAAACCTAAATAATTCATAGATTGGTTATATAATGCTAAAGAATAATTATAAGTATGAGGAAATTTAAAACATAAAAGAGTTTTTTTTTTTTTTGCTAAAATTACATTGAAATGGAATGTTGTAGTGTAGTGGAATGAAGTACATTTAGAGATAAATAAAGGAGGAAAATAAATGATTAAAAAATGGGATAAGATCCAATGTCTACATTAAAGGTTAAGTTCATTTCTATAGAATATTAGTGAGATCTGTTAAATAAATTACAAAATTTAAGATAAAAGGATAGGACTATGAAATGCTATATTGAATAATTTTATAGGATAAAATTAGAGATGGATATAGTGAATTTAGGTAGGAAAAGGAATAAATATATATTAATGGTTTGAGAAGATCTATATAAGAGGATTTTAGTATGGTTAGAATATATACAATTGAGAAAACATATAAATAACCCTAAAACAAAAAGATAAATTAACAAAAAAAATTGAGATGAGATAGAATAGGTAGAGAGAAAGAGGTATAGATTTGAGAGAGGAAGATATTAAAGAAATGGTAGAAGATAGTAATAGATATGTGGAAGAAAAATGAATCATAGCTCAAACCTTAGTAAGAGATTGTAGAGAAGGGGGATTCGCTACTCATGAGTCTCTTTATTCTCAAGAGAATCCTAAGGGGCGAACTACCCTAAACTACCTCAAGGAATAAAACAAGAGTTTCATAATAAAAAAGAGCAAGTCACATGGATTTTCAGGACAGACTAGTAGTGAGATTTTGGCCAAAGGATGTCAATGTGACACATGGACAATAGTGCAACATGCTAGAGTCTCGAGGGCACACTAGCATCTCGTATGAACAAAAAATTAAGAATGTCACAAAATTTATGCAAAGTGGATACTTCTAATCTGACTACTAGGAAATCTTATAATACAAGAAAGTAATAGAATATGATAGAACTACAATAAGGTAAAATAGATGAAAGAACTCAAGAGGATGAAGAAAGTGATCACAACAAATCAAGCGATGAAGCTTCCAACAAGGAAATATCTTCAATACTTGCATACATAAGATTGAGAGAAAATGTTGGGAGCCTATATAGGGGTTTTCCTTAGTCAAACCCCTATTTTGGTGTTCCCACGTCCATGGGCAACTAGATAGATAGAGGAAGTGAAAAAAGTAAGCAAATATGAAGTGATAAAGGCAATCCCCGCTCAAGGAGGAGAACTTGTATCATGAGATAGAGATGCAATTGATAGGGAATATGTGAAATCCCAAGATCCTTGTAAGCACAAGATAAAAGAGATATCAGCTGCAAGGCTTAAGGAAGCCAAAGAGAGAGACGGTTACAAGAGCCAAGAGAGCTGTAGAGGGTGATGTGAGAATGCAAGAGTGATGTTGTAGTAAGTTGTGAAAGCAAGAGATCAAGAGCAAGAGAAGAGGAAAAGGTAGGAGCCAAAGCTAGAAAGATCTAGAGAGAGGAAATGAATTGAAAAGATAGCATTTAAAGAGAGAATAGGAAGGAAAAGAAGCTTCCTGAGCTGTTGCAAGGCAACTTGAGTTGTTACCATCGATAAAAGTAGTTGAAAAGTGGCAAGGCACTCGAAAAAGGTTGTTTGACTGTTGAAATTTCATAGGATGCTAGCATGGAACGCTAGTGTCTAGACACATCACACTACAATTTAACAACGAGAACAAGAAAAGCACAAAGTTTGATGCAAAGTTGACATGCAAAGGGTAGCTGCCGAAAAGGAGTCTTGAGCATCTTGAGAGGGGAAATGGCTGATGCGGGAGAAAAAATGAACCTACACAAATTCTAAGGGAGTGGACACTAAAGTGGATAAAAGAATGTATGTGAAATTGCAAGGGGTGCAATTTTACGACATTACATTTTTCCCCCACTTTAGCAGGCATATGAATCTACACTAATATGCATGCTAAAGGAAATCTACTAAACATAAATAACATTTTGATACTAAAAAGATACTATAGAGGAATTAGAAAACTCTTCGAGCCAAGGAAGCATGCCCTTAGGTTGAAGACCTATAGAAAAAATGCATTAGAAAAGAAATACCTTCATAAGACAACAATGTTAGAACATAAAAAACCATTAGATCAAAGGGTTAGAACATATAAAAAAAACATGCAAGTGCATAACAAACTAAAGGATTTGAGTAAGAAAATTTGAAGAGACCTCGATGTAGGAGGTATTTTCAATACTATGCGTCATCCCAAAATTAATAAATAATACACAAAAGAATTCTTAAATGGAGAGAAGAATGTAAGGATTGATTTCTTCAAGAGAAGAATGCACCCAAAAGTCAGGGAAGCAACCAATGTCAAAGAGAGAAAGAGCATATACTCAAGATCAAGAAGATGTAGATCTTTGATCCGACGTCAGTATAGGTGATCCCACAATAATAGGTTACACTTTTTGGCCAAACCTGACATTGAAATCAACATTTTTCACCAGATCTTCACTTTCTTATAGATATAATAGGTAAACCATTAAGAATTTGAAGATGAATCAAACTAGTGATTTGTGAGATTTTGTGTGTAGATTCTAATTATATTTTAAAAAAAATATTAAAAAATAAATTGTAAATCTTTTTATGTAATTTTTAATAGCTTATTTTTTCTACTAAACATCATTTATAAAAAGTAATGTTTACTTCAGACTGCATAACTTTTTTTATAGAAAGGATACAATTTTAATTTTTAAAATACAAATGTTTCACACCAATATCTAGTGCATAGATATTTTTTCATAATTTTTTGGTACATATTTTTTTGATTAATTTTTCAAGTTAGAGTAATTATAATTTGGACAGAGGTGTACTTCGGTCCACATAACTTTTTTTGTATGCATTTTAATTAAATTATTAATTTTTTGATGGAATAAGGACATCAATAACTAGTGCACATGTACTTTTTAGAAAAAAAATTCTCTATTTTCCTATTTTTTCGTATGTGTGAAACAAAAAACTTGATGTTCATTGAAAAACCTACATTCACAAGAAATAAAAATTAAATATAATAATCAAATTAAATATATTTAAAATTATACTTTTTGGGAAGCTTATAATAAGGGCTACATACTTAAAAAACATAAATTTTAAATGAATTCATTTGATAACCCAAAAGGTAAATCAAAAGTGGTTTTTTATCAACATTTTAATAGGTGTAGAGGAGACTCGATTATAGGTATGGTTTAAAACTAAAAGGGTTCTATCCAAGGGGGTTTGATAAAACCATCTTTAATTAAAATCATTTAAATGAAACCTTTAAAGGATTAAATCATTATATTTTCCAAAAATATGTGATTTCAAGAAAAAATTAGGATGTCCTAGAAAGTGTAACCCATTATTGTGGTAGCATAGATAGCATATAAAATTTTAGAAGAGAAGAGAGAAGAGAAATGGCTCCACAGGTACTCTCTCCTAGGGAGGGTTGAAAAAATGTGTCGTAGGTCTACAGACCTATGGAAAGGTGAACAAAGGAATCTGTAGGTACTCTCTGGACTAAAGAGTTGAACAAAAAGATCCTGCAGGATGCAAGTGCTTTACAAGTCCCCAGACTTATAAAGATGGCGCCCTAGGTATTCTCTCTTGAGGGAAGCCCAATGTGAGAGGCTTTGCAAAGTCTGATTGGTCCTTACAGGTGCTCAATCCTACAAGGTTGATTGAAAAGTAGCTTCATAAGCACATTTGTAAAGCAACATGTTAATTCACACACTAAACATGTTAGGCAAGCTTGATGCAAAGGAGCTCCATAGGTTCTCAATCTTATAGAGAAAGACTGATCAAAGAAGCCTATGGATACTACAAGCTACGTTGTAGGATAGTCACAGAAAAGGGAGGTCTAGTTAGGCTGCCCCCAGGCTAGAAACCAATGAATTCATTCAAGAGAAAAGCTTTCAAAGGGGGTCCCTCAAGAATCCCTCAAAAGAAAAAGGGGTCCACTCAAGGGATCCTTCATTTGAAAGGAATAGAGAAGAGAGGGGGTCCTTTAAGGATGACACGCATCTCTAGAATAAGTTATCACTACCCCAAACATACAGGGGAGGAGAACCATGCAAGAACATACAAGATAGAGGTAGACCTCGATATCACTTGTCATTTGAAGAAGAGGCAGGTGCATCAACAAATAAATGAGTGATGGAACCTAAATCAAGAAGTTGTCAATATTTTATCCTTCAAGGCCTTACATTCACTAGTGGAATGGCCAGACACTCAATGGTATGCACATAAAGAATGTTTTTCTTTATCATGCTTATGAAATTTATTATGTGTAGGAGGAGGAAGAGTAATTAAGTGGGCTTTGAGAAGGCTCAACAAAACAAGCTCTTGCTTAGATAGAGGATGAGGAGCAAGAAGAAACACTTTCTCTTTTGGAGAAAATCTTGACTGCTCACAAGAATAAGATATGAAGATGGTAGATAATGGTGGATGAATCATTTCATGAGGACAAGGTTGAGCATAAATTAAATCAACATTCAACCTTGGTTTCCATTTAGACTATTCACTCAAGCAAAAAATCCCTAACTTACACTTACGAGGTGCACATTCTATAGGTACCTGAATGCCTTGTTCATTAGGCCCAAAACCTTTATGCCCATTGCCATATTTAGAGACAAGCTTAAAGCCAGGGCTATAACATGTTTGCAAATCTTGAGTTGGAGGATCTTCATAGAGATACGTATTCCAGCAATGGGGACCACACTCTTCTACAAGATCACTATCAGCCTTCTTGATAGGACTACCAGCATTAGCCTCTTTAACATCTAGGTGTGATCATCTTCCTCAGAAGGGGTATGATCAATATTAAGAATATTACAATTTGTGGTCACATTATCTCGTGATATGAAAGAATAACTATCTTTGATGGAAGGTTCAAATGATGTTATTGGTAGTTTAAGATAAATGAGATTCACTTTGTATTCTCCAATGAATAATTAGAAGAAGTCCAAGGATCCCCAATCATCACCAAAACATGCATTCTCTTGAGAAGAGGTAGAAGGAGCACACTTAGATTTCCTATTTCAAAAGGATCTTCTTCAGGGACATCTGCCTCAAGTGTATCCTTTGTAATATATACTATTGGAGTAGACAACAACACATTGGAAGATACTGAAGGGATGAGAGTAGGCACAAACAAAGCTTGACTAGCAGTTACTATCTCACATAAGTGCACGACATCAAGGTCAACCTTGATTGTTTTTACTTGATTGTTACAAATGAACTTAATAGATTTATGCAAGGTAGATGGGATTGCACCAATAGTATGAATCCACGATCTACCAAGAAGAAGGTTATATGGTAATTTTTCTAACATAGCATATACGAGGGTGGCTATGGTAATAGGCCCCAACCTCAAAGGAAAGACTATTGTGCCTAAAGGTTTTTGACCAACAATATCGAACCCACAAATAACAATAGAAGAAGTAGCAAGAGAAGATGAATTTCAATTTTAATTTTAGGAAACAGATCAATACTACATACATTGAGCACCAAACCAATGTCAATGAGAGTATGTCTAATGCTAATATTATTAATGTTAACTATAATCATTAGAGGGTTTGCTTTCTCCCGTACTTCTGGAAGTGGGAGTTCTTGTGGATAGAATGTAATATTTGATGAATCCACACGAATATGAGCTATCAATGCATTAACATCCACCAGCCTACCAAAGAAGGAAATATTATCTTTTGCAAGGCTTCCTAAAGAATACCTTGATAAATTGAAGTAGACTAGAAAGCAAGTCCCACAGTGAGATATTAGCCGGAGTAACATGAAGTTGCTCGACAAGATCATAATTAGTAGGTGCTTTATTTGTAGGTTTAGGTGCTGAAGGAAGACTCGACTGAGAAGGTGGTAAAGAAGTAGGTGGATCAATATTTTTTTATTCCTTCTAGAATTATAAGTATAGGCTACCTCTCTATAAGAGGGAGCCTTAGAAAGATCAAGAGAGTCACTATCAAATGGAACACAATTAATAGAAAATATCCTTTTAGGAGAAGGACTAGCTAGAGTTAGGAAAATGACCAGTCTCTTAGGTCTTTGAGGGGAAACAAAGATAGATTACATTTACAAAATCATCACAACTAGTGAAATAATTATTTGAAGACATATTCTCAACATCGATCTGGGGAGGATCAAATGTGGAAGGAGATTCATCATTCGCTAATGCATCATCTCTAGAGGAGAGTACATTAGAATATAGAAGAGATTCGTCATTCACTAATGCATTATCTCTAGAGGAGAGTGCATTGGAATGAAGAGAAGTTAGAGGGTATGCGCAAGATCATGATGGACCAAAAAGTGGCAATATGATGGGTATTTGTAGGGCATGTGGCTAGCAATTTTTTTTAACCAAAAATTGATGAAATGAAAAGGGTTTTTAAAGGAGCTTCTCAGCTTTCCACCAATATAAATTATGCTTTACTTTGAATTTAATAAATAATTATTATTCATTTTCTATTTGAATTATGACTAAAGTCTTGATTGATAGGCTGATTAAAAGACATCTATAGCTTTCAAATGGTATCACGTTTTTGGAATCCAAAACATGCATCACATTACATATACCATAGAGTTGAAAAAACCGTTTCAATTTGTTTGGGTAAGTGTCCATACATACAAGTTTTATATTTTAAAAGTTGTAATAAAAAATTCATAATAATTATTTACTTGGAAAAAGTTACAAAAATATGCATCACATCAGGTTTGGTCTCTACTTATATCTAAAATAATGAAAAAATATTGTATGTTTTATTCCATAATTGGTGGACACCTACTTCTTATTTTTTCCTAAAATTTAAGTACTCTGCATTGAAATTTCAAATTTTCACCAAATGATTTCATCGTAAACTGTGGTTTAGAAACTACATTCAATTTGATACATATTCTATTCTTACATATTTTTGAAATAATATAGATAACTTAAATTCAATTTTTTACGTCAAGTTGCCTAACTCTGATTTTTCTAAATTTTTTGCCACTTAAGGGCTTGTTTTTTCCATGATGATCCTACACATACCCTAGAGCAACATTAAGAAAGGTATCAATGATTTTATCTTCTTGCAACAAGATATCCTCTGAAGTAAGAGGAATTTCGTGAGAAGGGTCAAAGACACCGAGTGACAGGGGTAAAGCCAAGTCACCATCACATGCATGAAATGGAACATCATTAACACTTTGAATAAAACTAGATACTAAACTGATAAAAGAGGATATTAAATTCATTTTGGAAATAATAAGTTAAATATAATAAACAATGCATAAACCAGTTGGCCAAAATCCAATGTATCACTTTGAAAGCATGAAGGTGTTTTCACGTCAAGTTCACCAAAATGTAGAGAAGGGGGATTCACTACTCATGAGTCTCTTTATTCTCAATAGAATTCTAAGGGTCGAACTGCCCTAAACTACCTCAAGGATCAAAACAAGAGTTTCAGAATCAGAAAGAGCAAGTCACATAAATTTTTTGGATAGAGTAGTAGCAAGCTTTTGGCTAAAGGACATCATCACAATGCACAAATGACAATGCGGCGTGTTGGAGTTCTGAGGGCATGCTAGCATCTTGTATGGAGAAAAAATGAAGAATGTCACATAAAATGAAAAGCGGTTTCTTCTACTATGACTGCTAGGAAATATTAGAATGCAAGAAAGTAATAGAATATGATAGAACTATGATAAGGTAAAATAGATGAAAGAATTGAAGAGGATGCAACAAATCAAGCAATGAAGCTTTCAGCAAGGAAATATCTTCAATACTTTAAGATCAAGAGAAAATGTTGGGGCTGCATAGGGGTTTGCCTCAGTCATACCCCCATTTTGGTGTTTCCACCTCCACGAATAGACAAATAGATAGAGGAAGTGAACAAAGTAAGTAAATATGAAGTGATAAAAGCAATCCCCACTCAAGGAGGAGAACCCATATCACAAGATAGAGATGTAATAGATAGGGAATGCGTTAAATCATAGGATGCTCACAAGAACAAGATAAGAGAGATATCAGCTGCAAGGCTTAAGGAATCTAAAGAGAGCTTGATAGCTTCAAGAGCCAAGAGAGTTGTAGAGGGAACTATGAGAATGCAAGAGTGTTGTTGCAGTGAGATATGAAAGCAAGAGAGCAAGACCAAGAGAAGAGGAAAAGGTAGGAGCCAAAGCTAGAAAGATCCATAGAGAGGAAATGAATTGAAAAGATAGCATTTAAAGAAAGAATAGGAGGGAAAAGAAGCTTTCCAAGCCATTACAAGGCAACCCGAGCCATTACCACTGACAAAAGTAGCTGACAAGTGTCAAGACACTCAAAATAGGTCATTTGAATGTTGAAATGTCATAGGATGCTAGTGTGGCACACGAATGTCCATGTAGCATGCTAGTGTCCAAACACATCATGGTACAAAACAATGAGAATGAGAAAAGCACAAGGTTTAATGCAAAGCTGAAGCACAAAGGGTAGCTACTGAAAAAGAGCCTTGAGCATCTTGAGAGGGGAAAGGATAATATAGGAGCTAAAATGAACCTACACAAATTCTAAGGGAGTGGACACTAAAGTGGATACAAGAATCTATGTCAAATTGCAAGGAGTGCAATTTTATGACATTACAAAGACATAATCTAGATACTAGAGAGGTAGAGAAAGATATGGTAGATGCAATGGAAGATCATTCAAAATAATTATTTTAAGTATGGAATAAAAGGGAACTTTGTACTTGAGTTTCCCCAATCTCATGGAAGTTAAAAGAAAAAGATTGAAAGGAAGAAAAATAGTTGCACATGTAGATGAGTATGTGCAGGATCATCATGGAAAAAACAGGCCCTTGAGTGGCGAAAAATTTAGAAAAATCAGAGTTAGACGACTTGACGTAAAAATTTGAATAAGTTATCTACATTATTTCAAAAATATGTAAGAATAGAATCTGTAGCAAATTGAATGTAGTTTCTAAACTACTACGTTTATTTAAATAAAAAAAAATCTATTTGGTGAAAATTTGAGAATTTCAATGCGGTAGCACTTAAATTTCAAGGAAAAAAATAAAGTAGATTATGCATCATTACCCTAAACACAATAAATGATAATATTTTTTAATAATATTTTAGATATAAAAGACTATTAAGATGTGATGCATATTTTTTGTAATTTTTTTTTCGGTAAATAATTAATTATGAATTTTTATTACAAATTTTAAAATATAAAAGAAAACTCATATGTCGACCACAACTTGGTCAAAACTTCATGAAATTCTTTTTTAAAATCCTATAGTATGTGAAGCATAGAGATATGGTACTCTTCCCGGTTTAAGGTATGACACCGTTTGAAAGCTGGAATTTTTCAATGCATTCTCAATTAGGACTTTGATGCATTTAAATAATTATTATTTGCAAATTCAAAGTAAATCATAATTCATATTGAGTGGAAAGATGAGAATATCAACACAAAAACCCTTTTGTTTCATCAATTTTTGGGTAAAAAAGTCGTTAATACATGCCTTCCACATACCCATCATATCCTGCTTTGACACGCAGTCCTAGACACTGTGATCTGAAGAATCAGGTCACCAAGTCAGAACAGTGAGATAATTATTCAAAAAATAGTGTAAGGAATACTGGTGTGAGAATAAATTTATTCAAAATAATATTTATATCTAAGATATTTGCAACCTATGGACATTCTAACATATCTAATAATCATTATTTAGATATGGTGTTATTTTTAGAGCATTTTATTATCCATTCTAGGTTCTTCTAGAGTCATATATGAAATCTATAAATACTATAACCAATTTCTATCATTTTACATCAAGAATAAACAAACAATATACTAATAATATACAAAATAGTTGCATCTTTATTTGCTACAATTATTTTTTATTTTTTAGATATTTTATATATTCAATATGATACCAAAGCCAAGTTTAAATATTGGGAAAATATTTTGTTGTTGGTAATACACAAAATAGTTTTATCTTTATTTTTTGCACTTTTATTAATTCTATTTTAGGTATTTTATATATTCACTATGGTATCATAGCTAGGTTTAAATCTTTAGTAGTGATATGTGGGTTTTATAGTGTGTTATTTGAACTGTGTAGGTTGCAATTCGATTGTGAGTAGCACTAAAAACTTTTTGTGGAAAAGGAAGTAAACAATATTGTATCAAAGAAAATAATATTAGTAGAAAAATTGATGATGGGGTTTTTTATTTTTTCTAAAATTCATTTAATCAAAAAAGTGTGCATCAAGGAATCTCAAGAGCTATAGAGAAAATATATTTAAGAAATAATAGTGATTTAAAAGTTAAAGGAAATAGAAATGTTCAAGTTGATAATCACGTGTTTAAAACTCTAAAGCTAGTTCTAGAATTAAAAACAAATCTTCTTTTAGTATCTCAAATTTTAAATCAAGATTACAAGACATTATTCTACCATGACTTGAATGATAACTATAATGTGATTGAAATTGGTAACGTGGAGAATGAATTATATAAATTTTAATAATTTACTTCTAAATGAGGAATTGAGCATATGTGTATTATTTTAAAACATAATGACATGAGTAGGTTATGGCATGAGCATGTGCAACATGTCAAGTATCAAATCCTCAAGATTATGGAGAAATTGGATATGGTGCATGGATTTCCAAAAAAATCACCAAGTCACAAGCTATGTGAACGATATGTAAGGGGGAAGAAACATGTCAAAAAAATTTCATGTAGGAAAAATCATGGAGATAGAAAAAACCTTTCCATTAGCTTCATAGTGATATAATGGGTCCTTTTATAACACAACCACTCATAGGATCAAGGTATGTTCTAACTTTCATTGATGAGTACATAATAAATTAATTTGGGTATACTTTCTACAAAAGAAGGGTGAATTGTTTGATAAGTTTAAAGAGTTTAAGGTTTTGATTGAAGAACAAAGTGGAAGATATCTAGATATAATAAGGACGTATAGAGTATTGAAAATATGATTAAATACATTTGAGGATTTTGTAAATGACATGGTATAAAGAAGGAACCAACTATTTCCTACTCTCCCAAACAAAATAGATTTATAGAAAGAAAGAATAGAACTATCATAAAAATGGCTAGATGCATGTTACACTCAAGAAATATGAAAGCTAAATTTTGGGTTGAATCAATTCATATTGTAGTATATATTTTGAATAGAACACCTACTAAGGTAGTTATGAACACAACATTAGAAGAGGCATAGAGTGGTAGAAAAGACAACAATGTCTAATTTTTTAGGCTTTGGATGTATTTCCTTTGCTCACATTCTTGATAAAAAAAAGGAACGAGCTAGATAGGAAGAGTGATAAGTACATAATAATTGGGTATATGGAGGAATCAAAAGGATATAGGTTGCATAATCCTAAAATATGGGATATAAATATCAAAAGGAATGTGTAATTTGAGGAAACAAAAGGAAAAGATGAATGGTAAGAAACTACACAAGATGAGTACAACTATTTGATAAAAAATGAAACTTGGGAATTGACAACTCTTCCAAAAGGTAAGATTGGTTCATTACAAGTAGACCTACAAAATAAATTTCACACCAGATGAAGCTATTGAAAAATACAAGGCAAGGCTAGTGGTTAGAGATTTCTCACAAATAGAAGGTATTGAATATGTTGAATCCTTTACTTCAGTCACTTAAATGACTTCCATTCATACAATAGTTTCTTTAATTTTATTTTTTGGTTGGAAAATTTATCAAATGGATGTGAAAAAGTGCATTTCTACATGGTGATTTAAAAGAATAAATTTTGATCCAAATGTATATGTAAAGCATAGTGATGATAAAATTGTATTATTGTACTATATGTAGATGATTTAATCATTACAATAGATCACACATGGTACATTGTTAAAACCAAGGATAAACTCAAAAAAGCTTTTGAAATAATTGATCTAGGGTCGATGCACTATTTTTTGGTTATGCAAGTATGACAAGAAGAAGGAAGGATCATGCTTTCTCAAACCAAATATGTTCTTGATATATTGAGAAAATTTAATATGATTGAGTGTAAACCATCTAGTACAACATGTGAAGTAGAATTATAATTGAGTGCTAACTCCACTCAAAAGAAGGTGGATTGAAAACTATATAGACAATTTGTTGGAAGTCTCTTGTATCTCACTATAACTAGACTAGATATTGCATATGAAATTAGGAATATATCTAGGTACATGGTAGATCCACACATTGAGCATTGGGAAGCAACTAAAAGAATACTAAAATACATTTAAGGTACTTATCAATTTGGAATTGAATACAAATTAGGAGGAGAGCCTGCTCTAGTAGAGTATTTAGATTTAGATTATGCAATGACATTGATGATAAAAAATCAACTTTTGGATATATCTTTTGTCTTGGCTTAGGACCAATTTCATGGAGAAATAAGAAGCCATGAACAGTGTCACTATCATCCACCTAAGCTAAATATATTGGTTTGTCTAATTCATCTAAAAAAACATTTTGGCTTAGAAGACTACTTAAAGAAACACAACCACAAGTTGTTTGAATATTATATTTTGTGATAATCAAAGCACTATCAAGCTAAACAAAAATCTTGTATATCATGCTAGATCCAAATACATAGAAGTACATCACCACCTTGTTTGTGACTTGATTGAAAAGAAAGTGGTGGAGTTAATGTTTTGTGGAATAGAAAATCAAATTGCTGACATATTTACAAGCATTGCCTATAGTAAATTTTGTCAAACTTCAAGACTTGTTACATCTCAAAGAAGTTGCTATATAATTATTCTGATCATCTTCTCTAAATAAACATTACAGGGGGTGTTAGAGATAATGTTTATTTATAGAATGTATCAAAAAGAATTCAAAATTGGAGATAATATTTAATCTTCTGAACATTCCAACCTGTGGAACATTCCAGCATATGTAAACATCCATTTCTTTTAGAGACTTTTATTAGCCATTCTAGATTCTTCTAAATACAACAGTTATTCTACCATTGTACAGCAAGAAGAAACAAACAAGCTGTTATATAATTTGTCTGCTGGTAATATACAAAATATTAGTATCTTTATTTGATGCATTTTTATTTTTTCTATCTGAAATATTTTATTATTCAATAAAATTACCAGATGCTAAACTACTGGATCCTCTCCCTATTATTCTATATCAAAAGATTACTGACAATTTTAGAACAGACTACAGATTCAACGCAGCACTTGTTATTAAAAGGCTATATATTTAGCTTTGAAGGGGCCCAACCGGATCTTAGTATGTGGTGGTAAGAAGAGAAAAAGAAAGTACGTAAGTGCCTGTAATTTGTGTCTGAACGATATAGATTCGGTCCAACTAATCACTAATTAACGTCGCTTTGTTAGCCAAATGATTATGGTTTGAGGAAATTTATAAAGCAAATAGCAAGTGCCTCAAGGTTTAATTTCTCCTCCACTTCTCTCCGTTGCTTTTCTCTCCTAGTGGACGAATCAGAATTTCTCTTCCACTTCTATTCATGTCAGAATTCACACTAGCAAACAAAAGAAAAGTAGAAACCAAACTTTATTGATTTATAAGACAAGAACTTGTAAGAGAAGGAAAAACCCACAGCCTGTACAGAGCAGAATAAATCTCTCGAAAGAAAAGATAGCGAAGGCTAAGGCGAACAAAAGTTTACATGGGAAGATCATAACTATTTGGTACGTTGTGTTTTTGATAAAGTCTGTCAGCTTTAAATGCGTATAGATAAAGCAGTCATTAAGTCGATGGCCAACTTATGAAACAGCGGTCTCGGAGTCTAATCTGAACTGCTTTTTTGCACACAAAGGAAGTGAAATAATATAGTAGAGATTGAAGATAAGATTTCAACGCCTTCGAGCGGCAGTCTCTCTTTGGGCATTGAAGTATACAGCTGCAACGGGCAATCCCAGTTCATTACTCTCTGCAAATTGCCTGGTGTTGAACTGGTGGCGCGATGGAGGAGGATCAACTGTTCCCTTCCCCTTTTGCTCAAACAATGCCAACACATAACGATGGATTCCAACCATCGGCCTTGGATTCTCATAGCACACTAGTTCTCGACCTGTATGTAAAGACTTTAATAGTTAGCATATTGTGCTTAATGTGTAGTTGTTTTGAGAGGAGAAGCATTCCCCACATGATTAGCACAGAATCATTCCCACATAAACAATTACCCTCATGTTTAAACAACCAATTACCTTTATGTTTTTAAGTGTGTTTTATGTTTAAATTTGAGTAGTTGAAGTGTTTCCATGCAAATTTTTAATTATAAGAAAAGAATAATTCCAAATTTCTCTATTTTAATTGAGCAGCTGTTTAATAGTTGAAATTAAGCCGTAGCAAAAAAAGAGCTAAAAATAAGTAGCAAAGCATATGCCGTGTGAGTGGCTCCAGAAATTTCTTTCCCTCCTTTTTAATATTTGCTTCTAATTTTTTCCTCCAAATCTCAACAACACAAATTATTATTAATACTACTCATACAACTTTAAAATGACTGCTTAAAGTATTCATGAGATCAAACTTAACAAATAACAGTAAATATTAGTCAAAATAAGCTAAACAGCGACATAAGACCCTACCCCTAACAAGTTGTGAATGTAAACCAGATACTAAACAGATAACTTTACTATTTTCAGTACAAACATACAGGAATGCAAATTTTGTCTGAAATGAAAGCATGGGATGCTCACCACAAGAATTAGAGAGTGTCCCGGGGATATCAGTCACTATCCTGCACATTTTGAACACACCATATATTCCCTGAGCTTATATGTCATACAAAATATGCTGATTGTATACCAAACTCCATGATTATGTGAGCATACCAGTGGAGATACTCGCGTCCAACAGGGTCGCTGGGACTAGGGGCATCTGGGTCTGTCATGATCTGTGCACAGAGCAATACATGTTAAACAACGAAGACATTTCCGAAAGCATTTAAAAGAAAAACCCAAAATTTAAAATCATTCTTACCAAGGTGAAATAAGTGCGCAGATCCCCGTCGAGAACATTAACTTGAGGGGGAGATACAACAGTGGACGGCAATAGCTCGAAGCCATTGTTGACCTCTATGTTTCTCTCGTACACCACATTCATCTTTATCGTTGGAGTAAACAAGTCCAAAACATCTCCAATCACTCCACATAGTTTCAATGGCTTTATTGATCTCGACATGATTAATCCTTTATAATATACAGAGCAGAGTAACCAAACAAGCTTACAGTTGTGAGGTGAATGCTCTTGGCTTGGCTATGTGGTGTATGAGTCCCGTACCATCTACTTATATGCATGGCCAGAATAATGAAACGTGTCAGTTTTAGATCAAGAATACAGTGCTCCAATTTGTCTATTGTAATACAGGAATTTTTAATTAGTCTTAATCAAGTGAGGTCACTTCAGCCTGACCCATAGACCAAATCTACAAACAGAGTACCCAAAACCCATGAACAAACTGACCCAAAGAGAATTTCATGAAAGCTTCACAGTCAAATTTTAAACCAGTGTTGAATGAAGTATTATTTTATTTATGAACCGATCTTTTTAAGTGGGCTTTCGTAAGCGCGTGAATGAAGTATTATTTTATTTGTGAACCGCAAATGTAACAGAGATGATCTTTTGAAGTGGGCTCCTGTAAGCACGTGAAGTGATTAGATGGCACGATTAAAACAACTTTATTCCACCATTCAGCCCGTTTTCTTGAGCTAAATTCACGAGCGTAGAGATTGTTGGAGTTGGTTTTTTCAAACATCATTGTTATTCCCTTTTACAAATGCCTTATAATTAAATAGTATTTAAAGGTGTTCTGTCTGAATGAAAGAGATATCCATTTGGTCTTTTATTGTTTTTTCTCTTCTGCTTTTCTATATCGAGGAAGAGCATATCGATGATTGGTCTAAATGGAGAAGAGCATGTTGGTCATCCATCAATCAATAATTGAAAAATAAAAGGGTTTCCAAATTATTCTCCATGAAATTTGAAATATAGAATCATTATTAGTGTAGGTCAATTTTAATTGTACCTGGAATAACGTGGAAAATTGATAGTTTTTTAATATATTATTTATTTTGTTATATTTATTTACTAGTTATAGCATTAAATAATCTTAGGTATTTCCATTTTAGTATTCTGGCCTTGCTCGCCACCTTTCACCTTGATCGCCACCTTTCACCTTTGCGTGCCTCATCATTCACCTGTCCCGTTCATTCCTCTCCCCTCATGAATTCTTCATACCTCCCCCGCTTCCCTCCTCCTTCCGTGCACCTAGGCATCCCTTCTACCTTAGCGGGCAGCTCCAAGGGTAATACCAATAACCTTCAAATCGTTCACGATTGGGAAAAAAGTTGGTCATTAACCTTTCTGACACTTGCCTGAGCCCCCTTGCTTTCAACTTTCTAAAAAGAGGCATGGGCTTTGCTATCTCCCCTCACCGTATTCCCTTTATGGATTTCCTCATTGAAATTGAAAAGGCCATCCAATCTCTCTCTAATGATGTTTCCGAAGAGGTCCGTCAGGATTGCGCTATTGCCCTTAGGCATGCTAAACCCCCCAAGCGCAACATCCCTAGATCCGAGATCCTTGCCTTCAAGAGTCTTTTAAGCAATTATGACCTTGTCATCTCTAAGGCTGATAAAGGAAATGCTACTGTGATCATGAACAAGCGGGATTACTTGTCCAAGATGCACACCCTCTTATCAGATACTAACAACTACAAGATCCTTGATTCCAATCCCACCTCCAAATTGTTAAAAAATATTAAAGCTACCATTTTGAGGTCGTCCTTTGATGATGCCACCAAAAAATGGCTCACCCCTTCCAAAGAGGTGACTCCTTGTATCTATGGGGTTCCTAAAATCCATAAAGCAGGTACCCCCCTCCGACCCATAGTTGATACTATTAACTCCCCTACTTACAGATTGGCCTCCCATCTTGCCAAACTTATCTCTTCTCTCATCGAAAATTCAAGTTCCTTCGTCAAAAATTCTTCCCATTTCGTGGATTTCATCAAAGATAAAAAACTTGATGTAAATGATATTCTTGTTAGCTTTGATGTTGTTTCTCTCTTCACCAAAGTCCCCTTACATGACTCAATTGAGCTTATCAAACAAAAGGCAAGCTTTGAAATTGCTTCCTTAGTTGAGTTATGTCTCAGATCTACCTTTTTTTCCTTCCAAGGTGTCATTTATGAACAAGTGGATGGAGTTGCTATGGGCTCTCCTCTTTCTCCCATTGTGGCCAACCTTTACATGGAGCACTTTGAAGATGTCGCCCTCCATTCATTTCCCTTCAAACCTAAATGGTGGAAACGTTATGTAGATGACACCAACATATGTTGGTCCCATGGTCGAGAGAAGCTTTAAGAATTCCATTCCCACTTAAACAACTTATCTCCTCAGATCTCTTTCACCAAGGAAATTGAAACTGACAACCAACTACCTTTCCTAGACGTTCTTCTCATCAAGAATGCAGATGGTTCTTTATCTCATTCCATCTTTCGAAAATCCACCCACACTGACCTTTATCTTCACTCTTCCTCTCACCATCATCCTATCCAAAAAGCGGGGGTCCTCAAAACCTTGGTTAATAGAGCTCTCTTAATTTGTGATAAAGAGCACCTTGACCAAGAATTGGCCCACCTTATCCATGTCTTCTCTTTGAATGGATACAGAAAGAAGCAGATCAACAGGGCAATCAACCAAGCCAAGGCTAGGCTCACCCTCAAGCCCATCCCCAATCCCCCTCCTTCCCTTCCTCTGGCGACCCTCCCCTATGTTGAGGGTATCTCTAACAAAATTGCCAAAATCCTTCTCAAAAAGGGTATCAATTGCACTTTCAAACCTTTTTGCACTGTTAGAAATCACATCCCTTCCTCCAAAGACCCCTTAGAACATTTCCTCAAATCTGGTGTCTATAAAGTGATGTGTTCATGTGGCATTCCCTACATTGGGGAAACAGGTCGTTCCTTCAACACAAGAATCAAAGAGCATTGTGCTGACCTAAGGCACGACTGAATCTCTAAATCTGCTCTAGCTGAACACTCTACTAAGACGAAGCATCACATTGCTTTAGAAAACACCAAAATCATGTTCACAGAAGATAACTTCTTTAAGAGAAAACTTAAAGAGGCCATTGAAATCCACAATCACCCTTCCAACCTCAACCGGGATGGAGGTTGGGCACTAAGTTTCCCCTGGAAACCCTTATTAAATAGCATCAATGTCATCTCCCCCAATCCTTCTTGATCCCCCTTCCTTGTGGCTTTCACTTCCATTTCCTCACCCACGTCTCTCCTCTCCCCCCCTTCCCCTCCTCTCCTTGCTTGTCTTTCCTTCTTTCCTCTTCCCCCCTTGTTTTCCTCTCTTTCTCTTTGTGGTTCCTTTTTGTTTTGTTTTCTTGTCTTTTAAATTCTCTCTATTATATATGTATTTATGTTTTGGTGGTTCTTATATATATATATATATATATATATATTTGTATGTGTATGTGTGTTTGAATTGCTCTTTTTATTTATTATTTATTTATTATTTACTTTTCATTTATTTTTATTTTTATCAATTCCCCCTTTTTTACTTTCATTTTGTTTCATTTTCTTTTGTTAATTTATTTTTCATCATTTGATTGCTTTTGTTTTCTACTTGGTTCCTTTACTCTCTTATATTTTTTGGGTTATTCTTATTTAGTCTTTTCTCTTTTATTTCTCCTTTACAATTTATTATCTTAATTGGTTTTTTGGTGGTAAATTGTTTCCTTTTATCCATTATTATAATTGTATCTTATTTAGTTAATTTTTTTTAATTTTTTATTTATTTATTTAGTTTCATTTGTCCTTTAATTTCTTATATTTATATTTGTTTTTTTTCCTTATCTTTTTCATTTTCCTTTGTATATATATTTTAGATATATACTTATGTTTTGTTGTTTCTTATATATATATTTATATATATGTTATGTTTTTTGGGGAGTGTGCCTCTCAACCTTCCCAAATGCCTCCTCCCTCTCCTTTATATCCAAGTCTGCTTGCTCTCTTTCATTCTCTCTCTTCTGCTGATCATCCTGATGATGGATCATGGAGTATGATCTGAAACGTTGATGATATAAAAATTACACAGTTTTTTCCAAAAATCTTGCATACTAACATCATGGATTGTGGAAACAAAATGTTATTAAGAAATAAAATGCTTTACGTCAATAGTCTATATTAATAATTAATAAGAGTAATTAAACATAATTAATTAAAACTATATTTGGGAAGTTGAGTCAATAAAGTGAATATTGTTTTTAATATATAAACATAACGTACAAGCACAATTAGTTTTGGGAATAAGAACGAATAAACTATGTTGATATTACGTAGAATCTAGTTGTTATGGTGTACAAATTTAGTGCTCATAGCACATGATGATTATGACAAAGTCAAAAAAAATAGAAATAAATGTGATTCAGTCTTGAGCCTCATGAGTTTAAACTTGAGTCATGAAGATCTAAACTATGTTTCATGAAAATGATTTGACAAAAGGATGAGTAAAAAATTGTTTACTTTCATCTTCCTCTTGTCTACATGTATCAAGGTGGCATTTAAAGACATCTTAGAGAAGACTCTTGGATCACTAGGGTCAAGTTCTCCTAGGGAAACTCCTTATACAACTAACTTTACAGTTATGAGAGAATACTCCAAGGCTACATGAATCAATATGTAGATGACCTATATGATTTTAATGCAAATGTGTTCTTCTTAAGCTCCAAGTCCAAATTTTCCTAGATCAAATGCTACTTGTTTGACCATCATATGAATCAATTATAAATTGAGCATATTTAAATATCAAACCATAGTTCTATAAAATGTGTGTCAAGATGGCTCAAATGGCTAGTGAAAAAGGGTGGGAAAATTATAACTTGAATTTTAAATATTTGAATTAAGTTTTTAATTATGTGCTCCTTAGGGTTAAACTAGGTCAATCTTATGCCTTGCATTAATGAATCATGTAGGGAAAATAATTAGTTTGATGTATGGATTGAATATACCAGTGTGTTCAAAAATAGATTCAATAAATGGTGAATATGGGAATGCATATAAAAAAAGAAAGAAGGATGGAGGGTGATCCCACAAAGCTAGTTTACAATTTCTGGGAGATTCTAATTTTTGTTGAAATCACATATTTTTAGAAAATATAATAATTTAAGCCCTTAAAAGTTTCATTTAAAGCATTCCAATTGAAGAGGGTTTGATCAAACTACCTTAGATCAAACCCCCTTGGATAGAACCCTGCTAGTTTTAAACCATACCTAGAACGGAGTCTCCTTTACACCTATCAAAATGTTGATAAAAAACAACTTTTTATTTACCTTTTGGGGGATCGGCGATTCATTTAAATTTATTTTTTTGTAAGTATGTAATCCTTATTATAAGCTTCCCAAAAGTACAATTTTAAATAAATTTAATTTTATTATTATATTTAATTTTTATTTCTTGTCAATGTAGGTTTTTCACCAAAAATCAAACTCTTTGTTCTACACATGTGGAAAAACAGAAGATTGTAAAAAAAAAAATTGAAAAATATGAGTGCACTAGATATTTTTTTATCTTCTCAAGGGATGCACACAATATCTTGCAAATAGAGATTGAAGTCCTTGATCCAACCAAAAAAAAAAGAATTTTGATACATACAAAAAAAATTACGTGTTATATGGTTGAGCTACGAT